>JAKZGU010000209.1:0-44551 GCA_022837005.1 Calonectria pteridis | reverse complement strand
TAGATAATTTATATACTATTTAAATTACCTTAAAAAAAATATCTTTTAATAAAGATTTTATTTATTTTAGTAAGAAAATAAGGATATAATTAATAAATATTAAGATATTTAATATAGTAATCTAAGATATACTTGCTCTCTAAGGTCTTAATATTAAATTAAGTAAAAAGTAAATAATTCTTATAATCTAAAAGTCTAGATAATTAATTAATAATTCCTTCTTAGTAAATTATAATAATCTAATAGTTAAAAGTATTATTAATAGCAAAAAATAAAAAGCTATTTTAGCTAAGGCTTTTTAGATAACTAAGAACTAATAGTTATAGATAGTAAGAACTTAATAAAAGATTATATATCTTTTTGCTAGTTAAAGCTATTAGATTATAGCTTTAATTTATTTATATTTAAACTCCTTAATAAAATATTATAATAATACTTTTAATTACTTAATATACTTAAAATTATTATTAGTTCCTTTTTGCCTTATTTTTATAAAAAACTTAAATTTAAAATACATCCTAGGACTTTTATTTTTATATATTATAATAAATATAATATTATCTTTTATATATATAATATACTAAGCTTATTAAAAGACTTTAAATTATAATAACTTATTTTATAAAATCTAATATTTATAATTTTATTATATTTTGGTTTTTAATAGGATAAATTAATAGGTAAATTAGCTATAGGTATATTTAATCTTAAATAATTAATCTTACCTAAGAAGATATATTATAATTAGAAGTCAAGAGACTTACTAATACCTTTAATCTTATATAAGGGCCTAAGTTATAATAATGCCCCTAGGATAAGGATATATTAGTCTAGATCAATTAAGTCCTTATTTAGTTAGGATCACTAGCTAGTTAGACCCTAGGGGGGGTATTCTTTCCTTTTATAAATACCCCTGCTTAGGGATCCCTATAATTAAACAAGTCACTCATCGTATTACAACTTGGAATGCACCCACAGGCGTGACACACAGGGATCTCCTGTTAATCTCGTTTTCGGATAATTATAAATCCGTTAGCTCTAGGGTAGTACGCAAGATCTTTTAACACATCGGCATCCAGCTGGTCAGCTGCGCATTCAATTATTTTGTACCAAGAAACAATGAGATGGGTGCGGACGAAGGAGTTCATTTGTCAATGGTGATGACCAAGTTCCATTTTGCGCTTTAACAAAATATTTTGCGTCTACTATTTTAAGGATCATGTTAGGTAGGCTAAAATCTATCTCCACCAAAAATATTCCGGTGAATTTGTGAATTGTTACCCACTCACCCTAGCCATCAATCACTATGAACACCACAATACTCTCTACCATGAAAGCCGTAGTCTTTGGCAAAGTAAGGCGGAGATTCCTCGCAGTGAACAAGGCCAGTTCTAACCTATATACTCCACGAACAGACAAATGAGCCGCTTATTTATATAGACAGGCCAGCACCTAGAATCGAAATTGGTGAAGCACTTATTTGTATCACCGGAACTAGCATATCTGCATCAGATTTTCTTCCATGGAAGGGATACGCTGGTGGCGTTGAAGGCCGAATCCCTAGCCGTGAAGGTATCGACATTGTAGTCGCGTGTATAGCGCCCTCTTTTGCATGACCTGCCCTCAGCAACGATAGCTAACTTCTCGCAGTGAAGAAGCTCTCGATGGGTCTGCAGCTCGGTGATCGGGTAGGATTCCTGAATTGTACTCGGTTTTGTGGAAACTGCGAACCTTGCCAAGGTAGATCTACACTGTGCTAGGATTGTTTATTTTGGTCTCGCTTACGATTTTGTGCAGCTGGAGAGGCGCAGTTCTGTGAGAATGGGAAGCAAAACCAGGGTTCGAAATGGACGGGGTCTTTGCCGAGTATGCGGCCGTTAGTACCGCTGCTGCTATTCGCATTTTCGGTCTAGGTGGCGTGGGCTCCTTTGCGGCCAGATTTGCTATTCCGCTGGGATACACTATCATTGGATTCGATGTGTCGAGCAATGCACGCGAAGCTGCCCTTCGTCTCGGAGCGACACAAGTTTTCGACAGCTCCAATAGTGAGGTGGTGAAAGAAGATGCTCTTCGAGTCACCCAGGGCAAGCGGCTTTGCGGGGCAACTGTGGCAACTTCAGCCGCCGCGGCCTACATTTTGTCAATTGAAACAGGAGGATTTGGAAGATATACCTCAATGTGCTGTTACCCAACTTTGTGACAGTGATGCTCACTGTAATTCTAGGACTATTGTCGCCGCCGGTTTACCTCATAGTGCCGTCCAGCTCGAGGTCCTACCCCTCTTGAAGAAGGGGATTGTCATCAAAGGCACACAGACTGGAAATCGAACCGACTTGGCTGAAATGATGAGGATCGTACAGGAATACAATAATACCGGAGGTTAAGCTAAGGAAACTGGAACATATCCCGTCTTTTTTTTTTTTCGCTTAGATAGATCAAGGAAAGGCTCTGGGAAAGCTGGGAGCACAACTTTGCTAGTGAAGAGTATTATTGATAGTCATGTAGAGAACGTGAATATTCTTGCCATTGACTCAATTATGTCTATTTTAATGGTAGACAATGTATGTATTTACCGTGATTCGTTCATTCTTCGTTGATTTCCGTTCTAATCACGCGGTAGTAGTCTTAGCCTGGACAAGTAGCTGTTTAGTAATGGAGACGGGATGATTGAAACATTGTAAAACCAAGATACAAGGCAGGTGCGATGAAAGTACTAGTTAGTATTATAGCTAAAAAAAAAAAAAAACCAACGTAAGACTAAAAAGTCTTAGTAAATACTAAAGTATTAGTATTCTTTGCAACCCTGGCTGCAGGGCTTGGAGCTTTGGTACAAGTAATCTGAGGTCAACCCACACCCTCATCTATCTATCATACAATATCCATCATCATGGATGCCTCGAGACTTATTCAAGGCTAGCCGCTTTGAAATGTTTGGCCGTTAAGACTCTAGATGAGGCTATGCCATGCTATCATTGATTCATATATAGGTGGACCTGGCTTGTCATTTGACTAGCGCCAGGCGTCTCTTGGCTTCGAACTCGAGCCTATTCGACATGGTCCGGAAATGACAAGTTCCCAGATTAGTCCATTATTGGGTACTTCTGAAAACTGTTATCGAGTATCGAGGTACTTTTCTACCAGCCTATTAATGTGCTCTGAGGCAGGAGTCTGTTGAGTTCCGGGAACCTTGGTTATTTTCCAGGAGCCCAGGTAGCCATAGAATAAATCTCTAAACTCGCGCTCAGACTTGCTATGGAATTGATACCATATATCTGGGCTCTCCGAAGTCAGGTAAATGAGCCTGTCTTCGTCAGCTCCGGTCGGAACCCACTTGGCCACAGTCAGCTTGTCAAGTCTCCAAAAGAAAGGGGAGCAGCATGGTTCGTACTCTTTGTAGCACGTTCAGAATGAAGTCGTCAAAACAGACGGAATCTTGCTGGATTACGAGCGCGTTTCGAACATCTGGCCAGGGGAGAAAATCAATACCGCAGTTGTATCTAGACATGATTAGCTAACTTTTTCAACAACCTCATCGAACTTACTCGGATACAACATACTGCATTGTCTTTTGAGCTGGTGTTGGCTTAAGCCACTGGGGCATAGTATCGCGGAAGACATCTGACACGTCATCTCCCTCGCGAATTTGACTCAGCACACCCAGTCGCGCCAGTCGAGGCAGCAAGTAGTTCGTCTTGGCCAATTGCCATTGTATCCACGCCACTCCTCCATACATGGTCATGGACGCGACGTTTAATATCTTAAGGCACTTTTCTTGCAACGAAGAAATAACTTGTACCAGCCCTGAGGTAAGTTGTGTGTCCAAAGCATCGAGGGATAGTGACTGAACATTCTGAGGGGTAAGAACAGTGTCCAGAAAGTCATTCACGCTTCGTCGGTACATGATGGATAAAAGCTGGACTCTCGTGGGTCGGCAGGGTCCCTTTTGACTGAGATTTTGGTACATGGGAAACCTAGTTGATGAGAGGTTCTGGGAAGGCGAGGCGGCATAGGCAGCAGAGGCGGTTCGGCCTTCTTGAGAAGATATTTCGCGTGACACGCTGTTGACTTGGGGAGAGCCCCCCCACGGAACCCTGTCCAAGTCCAAGGTGGGATCATGGTAAATGTTGCTCAGCTGCATCGAGTCTTCGCTAGCCCTTATTGGATTTGATGTGGCTTGAGCTGTATCGGTGACGTTGATATCAGGGATTGCTTGTCCACTGGCGAAGTGCCCTCCAACGTAGGTGTCTTGATCAACAAATTCCGGGGAGAAGAGCTGGAAGCTGTTTGGTGCCTGGGATGCGTAACTGGCGGAATCCTCGTCGTTCAGAGAAGCGCTCGTGTTCAGGGCTGGTACATGTCCATCTTTGCTGCCATCGTCGGCCGTGTCCTTGTTTGCCACGCTGCCCAGGCTCACATTCTCACCAACAGGGTCGGCCAGAGTCTCATCGGCATTGAACGTGGAAGCACCGGGCTCGAGGTCATGAGAATGCCCTGCGTCGGATGCAATCGTGGACAGGGCGACATGAATCTCCCCCTCTATTTCCTTGGGAGTAAGATGGCTCGCATCCACAGCATGCGGCAGTTCTTCTGGTAGGTGATGCGTGCGATTATTCGACTGTAGGATGTTGTCAGGACTGGGCGCCACTCCTATCGACTCAGGCCCTGTTCCGCAGACTCTGCTGAGTGTGTTGACGACATGATCTAATAGATCCTTGAGCTCGTCTCGCTGCGCCTTGATAACCTCGATCTCCTTGCGACGCTGAATCAGCTCCTCGTTTGCCCCTGCCCGACAGAGGACCAGCTCCTTTTCCAGATGGTCCACGTAATCCTTTCGCTGGCGGCGGAACTTTCTCTGGGCCAGCCGGTTTGCGATGCGCTTGTTTTCCTTGACCGTCGAGGCGCCCTTGTCCTTATCCTTGGCCGCGTGACTGGCCGCCTTGGGAGGCATGGCTTAAAACATAAGCGGGGAAAAAAGGCCAGAGCAGGGTGCTGATGGGCGTGTAGGTGATTGTGAATGTCTTTGCCTCAATCGGGCCAACGCGGCTGTCGCCAAACAACGAGTCGAAAGAAAACGAACACTCGGCTCGAATATGACGATTTGGACACGCGAACGTTTTGAGTTTACAATGACGTGTCGAGCAGGACCCTTGCTAAATGCCGGCTATCCCGACGTGTTAACCCTGACTGTGTGGGTCGGTGCAGGGATTGAAATATACGAAATGGTGCTCTTTATCTATGCTTGTCTCCTTTAATCGGATTTGGTAGGTTTTTCCATCCAAATATTTTCTGAATTAAATACCTCTTTTGGAATACAAAAAAAAAACACTAGACATACTTCTTTTCATTACACGTATCAGGCATTAAACCGATCAATGTACTTCATAATCTTGCCCCCGGTCTTGCTCACCTCAAACCCGCTGAGATCCTTCTGAAATACAAACTTGTACCTGTGGCGGTTCTCTTGACAGGAGTGAAAGAAATGCCCGATTCGCTCCTCTAGCTCCTCCGTGGAGATGAGATAAGCGTTGCGCGGGGAGCAAAGCACACGAACCTCGAGCGACGACTCCACCATGGCGGGGGGCAGCTTGTCCAGGACAACCTGCCATTGCAGAAGACCGAACTCGGCATTGTTCATCAATTTTTCTAGCTTGTCGAATTCGATGTAGCTTCCGTCGAATTCAAAACAGAACCGTCGGTCACGGCCCTGCAGGCGGAGGACGCGCAAATGAGGCCAGGTCTCCTCAGGAACCAAGGCTCGAGCCCGCTCAGGCACAGGATGCAGGGACCCGATATCTCCGGTGATGTAGCGGATGACTGGATTCCGCAGCCTTGCGAAGGAGGTCTGTGCAACGACACCTGCTTCTCCATCAGGCAAAGAGTCGAGACTTGAATCATCTTCAGAGGCAGAGAGAGGCAAAATTTCAAACATGGTAAGACGCGTGTCGAAGACGAAATCCTCGCAACCTTCAACGCCCTTCTGTCCTGTGAGGTCAGGGTTGTGGATTGCGAATGGACCGGCCTCTGCGCTTCCTATGACGGAGCAGATTGTGATAGGGCCAAGGACTTCGATGATGTGGGCCCTCTGTGATTTCGAGAGCTTCTCCGAGGTGTAGATGATCTTGTCTAGTTTGATCTTGGATTTTTCCTCTTCAGCCAAGTTGGCAATGTAACACACTACTCGCACAATCTGTGCTGAATCACCAGTGAGGACGTTTACGTGATAGAGGTTGAGCAGTCGGACCGTGTCCTCAGGTTCCAATATGTTTCCGCCGGCGAGCAGTGATGCTCCAGCATTCTCCATAGTCTCTAATGTGAGATCCAATGCTCTACAAGGCACGTAGTTAGAAGCTAGTACTTAAAGTTTACTTGCCTGCTGGCGTACCTGTAAAGCTCTCCCTCGATGTGGATTGATAGAACCCAATCGGTGGGCTTGATGACTCCCATCTCTCGCAGACAGTTGCCAAAGTAGGCTCGGTGTCTACGGTTCTCGTGCACATCTGTTGCGAAGAACAGAGGCTTTGAGCCGCTACCTCCTCCTGTGATGCTTGCATAGATGCTGTGGCGGTAGGTATTCTGTGGGTTAGTGTCATGGACAAGCCTCTCGATGGTAGTATACCTAACAAGGGTTTTAGCATCGTGAACAAGGCACGTCTGGGTGGCTTTGCGGGGTTGCATTTCTTACAGGGCCTTTTTCCGGAGTAAGGGTCGCGTCTTCAAGAGGGCTTCCGCATCTTCCTTTGCGGCTTGCTCTCTAGCGGCGCGGATGGTCTCCGCATCAGGAGGATACTGGACATTGGAATCGTAAAATGGGTGGATCCTGCCGACAGCCAAAACATCTGCCAAAGTATAGTTTGACTGGGGCGCCATGATGATGATTCGAAAAATGCAGAATGGACGCGTTAGGGCAATAGTGCTCAATCAATTGCTGGGGACAGGGGTGAGGGCACAAATCAGGAACAGAAACTTCCAAGCTCGCTGACAAAGCGGTTCTTTATACGTCGCACATAGCAATATCAGTGTTTTTTTTTAAGGTGCATGATGTGTGGAGAGGTCTGAGACACTCATATTAGCGAGGGATTTTTGTTTGTTATTTTCTTCTTTCCTCCCGGCAACGTCGCTCTGATTCAGACAATGGTCGACGCCGATGGCTTTGACTAAAATGTCTTAGCTATGCGCCCTACTTCGTATAGGAACCCAGGGTCCAATGCGGGATGCAGTGTTCAGGTGGTGGACGGCAGATATGCAAGGCGGCATGAGGGCTGGAATGTCCAATTGGTTGAGATTAACCGATGGCTGAATGCGGAGTAGTCGTCGGATGAGGTGCAGGATGAGATATCCACATGCCCCGACATGTCAATTTGCATGGGTCGCATGGAGGCAGATCTCGATGATTGGCCGTGGTATTCTCGGTTCAACATGTGACTATGCACGTTTCTCCGCAAGGAAATATATCCCATCCGCGAGTGTTGGCTCTCAAGTAAGAGCTATTATACGGCATATGCAAACAGTTATATGTGACTTTCTCAAGACGGCCCGCCCTGTTTGACGCAGCCCGATCGGTCCAGGAAAAGGATTAGGGCAAGAAGCAGTGCGACAACTAGTCTCGAGCTCCGAGACACGGCTGATCCACACGCAATTCACCATTAAAACCCGAATACGGAGCCGTGAGGAATTGCAGCACCAGAGTTACGCAATGCAGCCGGCGAGAGAGGGAGCACTAGCTGCCAAAGAGGGGCTCCACGTAGCACAAGCGATGCCGTCAGCAAGCCACGGCGCTGCTAGCGGTCAATCCCTTCCCGAAACAAAGTTGAACCTAGTCTGCGACCGCAGTGCTAGTATTGTTGCCTGGCATTCATTTTTTGGCTGACATTGAACTACCGGTACACGCGAAAGGGAGGCGGGGGAACAGAGTTGTCTCAGACACGCCACATATCATGAATAAATAAAAACACACAAAACCACATGAGAAAAAAATGGATTAATACAAGGCAAAACCCGGAAAAGTATCTTTTTGGTGAACCCTCAAGACCGCACGTGTACCCAGCTCCTCGTTCTCATTCGCGCACCCGCTGAAAAGGGATGGCGTCCCACCGCACGCGCCTAAGGTGGCGCTCCGGATCCTTGATATCATTTCGAGCGTGCAGCCATCGGCGGTTGTCGACCAGGATGATGGTGCGCGCGGGAAGGTCCTGAGAGGTGAGGTGCAGGGTTGAGTGCAACTGGACCTCGGCGCTTCTCAAGGCCTGGTTGAGCTCGCTTAGGGCGTCGGACGCGCTCGCGTTGGTGGGCGTCAGAATGTCCTCCCTGTAGCGCATCACGGCGGGTCCGTCTCCGCGGCCTAGGATGCTCCCGAGGATGTTCTGCTTGCTGGGGTCCTTAATGAACTCCGGGGGCGTGGCGATCCGGTATTCGGAGCGACTCAGCGCGGCCCGCGTCGTCGGCGTGAGCAGCTCCGTGAGCCGCTCGACGTTCATGACGGACAGAGTTCCGCCCCCGTACCTGTCATGCTGGAGCACTTGCAGCGCAAAGTATCGCGGCGTGGGATCTTCATAGCTGCAATCCGTGTGCCATGGGAACTGGTTCATCGTCTCCGAGCGCGCCTGGTGGTTCCCCGCCTGGAAGTTGGTGCTGCTGGGCCGCACATCCCAGAACCAGCCGCGTTTGGCGCTGTGCGTGATGGGCAGCTGGTGGCCGTGGTGCTTGTTGAGGCTGAGGATCAATTGCTCCAGATACTCGCTGTTGTCGTCCTGGAACTTGAGGCTGATTTTGAGAATGCCGCTGTGACGCAATTGCTCGTAGACGTCGCGGACATGGCTGGTTTGCTTGGCGTAGGTGAGACTGGGAGCCTCCAAGTACGGCACGACCCTCGACGCCTCTGTTGCAAGAGACCGGAGGCCGCTCTGAGAAAGATTTGACGAGGATATAAATGACGAAGAATGCCCTATCCTCCTGGGGCCAGCAGCAATGGCATGAGAGGTTCTGCTGGCGCGGTGCAGAACTCGATGCATGGTGAAGTATGTTGATAGATAAGCACAGCTATCGGATCAGAAATCTGGGCACTGGAGGGGACAGGTTTAATCTAATCTCTAAGCTGCCTCATGTTGGTTCGCGAGTCTTTTAAGTTCCACCCATCCCATTGCCGGCAGAACAAATGAAACGAGCAGGGAGAGAGGGAATTGAGCCGACGCAGCAACACTACGGCGGGCCAGGGGGTGTAGTTTACGCCATCCCCAGCAGCACGCCCCCACGGGAAAGCGTGTAGCCGCATCTTTGTCCCAAATCCCTGAGAAAGGCAGCCAAGACGCTGACAAGACGGCGCGCATTCTCACGTACCCGGACGTGTGTGGCTTGGTCCGGCATATTGTCACCGGGATGCGAATCAAGATGACCATTGGCGGAATGTTTATGTTTCCGTAGAAACAAATGCTGTAATGCGCAGCAGCCAAGACATGAGAGCATTCATATAGCCTCTCGAGGGATGCATTGTGCATTCAGCTTGCTACCCCACTGAGACATGGAAAAAGATTGCATGCGCTGGTAAATTGTGGCGTCTCACTATGTGCCGTGTGGGTATGTCTCATGCAGGAATTCCGACGTTGACCAGGCCCCCTGACAGACTGCAAAGCGACCTAGTCAATAAGTATGGGAGAAAACCTCCAGTGTGTAAGTTTGTGCTGCCATTCAAACAAACCCATTTTCCTCTCCAAAATTCACAATGATTCCCCCTCAACTTCAGCAGATTCAGCTCAGAAACCAGGGCCGCAGCTACGCTCCCATCTCCAAGGATGATGTTGGCAGCCCTACGTTCGTGAAGGAGCAGGAGACGCACGAATCTATCCTTCTCCGCCTCTGCCCCGCCGATCTGTGGCACCATGGATCTTACACGGCGGGCTGCCCTCGGCCAATCCTCGTTGGCGAGCATCACCAGCAGCAGCTGGAAGACTTGCACGAGGCACTGACTACTGCGCTCGCCGACATTGTGCAGCGGTGGTGGACTGACTCCGAGGCCCGCTTCCCGGAGCGGATGCCACTCGAAAAAGAAGAGGAGAACCTCCTCAAGGTTTGTGTTTCTGGCTTGTCATGACACAAGAGTTGCTTTGCGTCTCGAGACTAATACATTACGTCATAGTGGCTGGAAACTCAAGTTACAAGTGGAACTCTGCGCAAGTTCCCGGACTGCTTGGGTTCGTGGAGACCAGACTTTCTCGTTGAAGAGCACACCACCAGCGAAGGAGTCACAATAGCGGAGAACTATCGAATCACCGAGATCAATGCCCGCTTCTCGTTCAATGGATTTGTCCACGAGGCCCACGGACAAAAAGCCCTGAATGATCTAGTCGCTGACAGTGGGCTCGTCGGTGCGACAGACCCAGCGAAGGTAATGCTAACTTTCCCGAACCAACTTGAGGTGAGAATTCTGACCTTTTGGTAGATTCTCGGCGGTCTTTTTAGTCTGTTTCAGCCCAACTTCCCCTTGCATCTCCTAAAAGGCGAGGAGCGCGGCATCGATATCCACATGTTCATTGATGCCGTTTGGCGTCGCTACGGCGTGAGACCACGCATCATCACCCCAGCTGACCTGAGGCTGCTACCTGACCCTCACAGTAAGAGCGGCCATCGTCTGTGCTGTCTTGTGAAGAACAGGGATGATACAACCTCTCTGCCCATGTCCGCCACACTCGTAACCAAAGATGGCGAGGTCGTGGAGGAGGTCCACCAGGTCGGCATCGAGTTACACCAGCGCGAATTGGCTGCGATGGAAGGGGAAGTCCTGCGCCAGCTTAGCCTTCGCTGCTTCAACGACATGCGAACCGTCTTGTTAGTCCACGATAAGCGCATGCTTGGCATCGTGAGACAAGAGCTGAAGCTCATGGTCGTGCGTCAAGTGCTCACACCTGCACAAGCCGAGATTCTCGAGCGAGGAATTGGTGAAACAACCCTTCCCGGTTCTCAAGAACTAGAAGACCTCCTTCAAGCCTCAAAGAGCTCTCCTGATTTTAAGAATGGATACATCCTCAAGCCTGTTCGCGGCGGAAAGGGTGCTGGTATTGTCTTTGGCGATGACTTCACAAATGACGAGTGGGTGGCTGCCCTGGAGCGTCTTCGATCCGCCGATATTTCCTCGGGGGGCACGCATGTGGTCCAGCGCCGCATTATCCCACGTTTGTATGACATGATCCTGAAGCCGTCAGGGGAGATGACGCACTACCCTCTGGTGGGAACATACCATGTGGCTGGAGGAAAGTTGCTCGGGCTAGGAACCTGGCGTGCAAACAGCGGTCGAATCGTTGCTGTGAGTGGCGGTGGATCCTGGATTTGCTCTGTAATGCAACAAGATTGATGTGTCCATTGACTGTTTGAGGAATCAAGTTATGGCGGAGCAATGGTGTAAAAGTAGATGAAGATTACTATTCAAAAGCTCGGAACTATGTTTTAAAAATACTGTTTACGATTCATGAAGTCCTCTTGCAAATTGAACCTGGAATACGTACAGATATGTGATTCATCAACTAGGCTTTGTTGCGACTGTCGAATTCAGGCATGTCATGGCAATGGCTGGACTTTTTGTGTCTCAAAGTTGTTTCATACTGTCTGGATGCGGCTGTGACATTCTTGGCATGGAATTTCCCACAATTCGGCGAGATGAAACCTGGGACCTGGGAACATCGTAGGCACAGGGATGGTGTGCGGGATTGTCGCAGCTCCATCGGGGTATGGGATTGAGGAATGTGATAGTCCAGATCAATGATTGACGAATCATTATATGAGGCGAAACGGGACGAGGTACCAAATTAAGACTTTTGCTGATTTTCTCTTTGGAAAGTCTTCGTCTCATGCCTTTAATCGGCTTACATTGAATTATCATTCTAATCAAGGCAGTCAAATCTTGTCCGCATTGCTTAGCCTTTACCCTTGAAACAATACGAATAATTCAGTCCGCCTTCTAGGCCCCTTTTCCATCTTAAGCTAGTATCAGGCTGCTTTCAAACAAACCTGCAGTGTGGAAGCACGGACATGGTGGTTCTCCTTGCAAAGCCACCAAGTTATGACCCACGTCTTATGCCACTTGAGGGGCGGAGCGGGAGAATGCGGATCAGATCTAAATTTATCAACAAATGTACCCATGTTGTGCCTTATCGGAGACCTTGCATGAGATCCAACGCTCCATCCACATTCAGTAGGCAACCGCTGGACATTTCACTCACTAGTCGTTGACATGTGATAAGGTGCATGCGGATGGTGAAGGTCTCACGCATATTGTGTTCTCCTTTTCTTTCTTTTTTTTCTTGTCTGCTCATATTCTTCTGTACCGGACTCCATATTGATGTCTTTTAACATTCAGGCAATGAGGAAGGTTGAGGCCCTGTTGGTCAAGTAGATCATTCAAGCTTATCAACGGACAATGGTTTGTGCCGCAACCTGACCGACTCGCAGCCTCATCGTACTACGTCAAGGCAGATAAAAAAGTTCAAAACAGATTCAGTCCACAAACCAATAATCCTTCCAATGGATTGCTCTAGACCCATACTCCGGATAATGTTATTGATTGGTCTTGTCGTTTCGCTGACGTAGGTTGATATCTACTAGATTGCTCCAATGAAATTCGTACTTTGTACGGATTGATTGGCCAGCCTTGGTGGGCCATGGTAAGATCTCTTTGAATGTCCGAAGGCAGCAGTACGGTACCTACTCCACAAAAATACATATCCTGAGTGGTGATTTGCAAAGTCTGTGATATCTCATTGGACAAAAGTTAGCGTGGTACCTTACTGCTGCCTTCGGACATTCAAAGAGATGCAAGCCATCTTGCATTCGATTCGGAGTCTCGGGCCCAACACTGCGCGTACCTGCAGACGGAGAATTTGCATCTCCGATAATTAAGTATAGCAAAAGCCGCATCCTTCTTTGTCGATCAGTACTGCAAATGAACACTCTTTTGGGCCCAGGCATATTTCAACAGTAAACTCCCAACCATTCATTTTGTCTAGCAGCCACAACTCCAACCGAAAATACTTCGAAGGAGTTCCAATATCGAAAGAATACTATCATTATGAACATTCACTCCCTGCTGCCATAATTTTTGTTGCCTTGTTTGTGGCATCGGCCATTGGCCATATCTAACGGCTGGTCAAGACGAAGACATGGTACTTTATCTTTATCGCCTCTGTTGTCGGTTGCACCGGTAAGCATCTGCTAAGCATCTGCTTGACCCACTCTGCGTAGGAGTAATTTGCTCACCAAACATTGCTACGGTCGAGGCCATCGGATTTGCGGGTAGGGTCATCGGTGCCTAGCAAACTCCAGACTGGGAATTGGGCCCATACATTATGCAAACCCTTCTCCTGCTTCTGGGGCCTACGATGTTTTCTGTTTCGATTTACATGATCCTCGGTCGCCTGATCCTACTTGTTGATGGGGAGAAGAATTGCGTAATTAAACTTCGATGGCTCACAATGTTCTTTCTGCTTGGAGACATTCTGTCCATCGCAAGACAGAGCATCGGCAAGTATTCATAACGCAACCTGGCGACCTCGAATAACGATTGGGAAGTGTGGCGCTAAGCTTGCGAGTGCCAATGCTCAGAGTGACCGCGATGTCGGACAAACGATCATCGTTATTGAGTTGTTCGTCCAAATCGTTTTCTTGGGGTTTTTTCATGTTGACAACCTGTATTTTTCATGACCGAATCAACAGGAACATGATTCTCGCTGCGGTCATTCTTCATGTTATCCACCCATCTCAGTACCTTCCAGCCGAGGAACAAAGTTCCAAGGCCTCTCCGGGCGCCGAGATGCCCATAGGAACCTATGGCTCGCTTCCCATCTGATCCCTGCTGTCCGCGGAATTGGCTATTCGCAGAATTGGCAGGTGCTCAAAAGGGGGAATGATGTCTGTCGTCCGGAGGGGAGGGGAGAGGGAGGCAGCCAGCGTATAGGGCTGTCCATGAAAAATTATAGGGACTATTGTTTTTTTCTTTTCACTTATGTAATACTAATATAGAGAATCAAGCCAATTATCAAGTATTTTCTCGCTCATTTAACTTTAACCAAGACATTAGACACGTGAGCCAAAGTTTTGGCTGGCGTTTTCGCATAGCTCGAGATGGCTAGCGCGTGCTTGTTCGAAGCACCGATCCACCATCCTGACAGGGATCAGGGAATCTCGTCGTCGGGATCGTATAGGCGACAATGTGATTGGACACCAGCTCTTGTCAGCATCCCCAGCACAGCCATAATGAGTGTGGGCTGTGCCGCTGAAACCACTCGTCGAGGAGCTTAATCCAGACACCAAGCAACTCCGCCACTCCGCAAGCCAAACGCTGCACCTACATAGAATGCCAATCCGTCCCTATACCTGACCATTTTTCTCGGCACCCGAGGCCCGAACACTACGAAGTCCTGTCTGACAAACGAGTCCGACTTTTTTGCTTGACAAGTACGCCCATGGCACCCAGTAACGCCACCGCCCCTGCTTCCACCAACGGTGCTTCCACGGATCGCGTGCGACGGCCTCATCATAAGTCCCGAACGGGATGTCGAAGCTGCAAGGCCAAGCGTATAAAGGTGTGTGTGTCACATTTTGTTTCTCATGACAACAGTTGGTGGATAAGCACTCTAATGCGGGGGGGCTAGTGCGATGAGGGGAGACCGGCATGTGGAAATTGCAACAGAAGAAATTCCGAATGCCACTACTTCCACACGATACGCACCTCTACCACCGTTAGCAATGTACGCGTCAAGATCCCGCCGCTCCGTCGCGACTCGCCCGATAAGAGCTCCCTGAGCGATTCCGGCCATGAATCGCCGACGCCGTCGCCTCCATCCGCGGCCATGGCCATCTCTTCGCCCCCAGAATTTATCCCCAGATCCATTGGTGTTCCTCCCAGCCGCCTTATCGAGCTTCGTTTATTCCACCACTACCAGACCATGTCAGCTCGATCATCAGCAAATCAAAAGATTTGGGCAATGTGGATCGCCAGTGAAGCCATCACAACACCCTCCGTCATGAATGCCCTTTTGGGCTTTTCGGCCTTCCACATGCGACGCATCAACGATAACGACCCTGCCATCCGGCAAGCCTCGCACAAGTACATGGACTTGGCCATCCGCGCTCACGCCGACCAAGTTGCCGTCGGCTTGAACGAATCCAACGCATCATCGCTCCTTGCAAGCTGCGCCCTCATATTATTCCATACAAGCGTTAACGATCCATACATCAGTTCGGATGTCGGCCACAAGCTCCCTGTGCACTGGTTCCGGCCATTCAAAAGGGCAAAAACGTTCTTCCAGCTGGCATGGCCTCGCATAGAGGACACCACGACGGGTCGAACGCTCAGGGAATTCCTTTTGACCCCGTACGTGTCCCCGTACGTACCGCGGGAACAGAAGGGGGGAGCATTTGACTTCCTGCTCGACGGTTTAGAACTTGAGGGTTCCGTCGACGATGACGTTGCGTGGGCGTATCGTGACGCCGTAGGCCACCTTGTGACGGCCTATCATAGCCCGGGCTACCACCCGAGACTACTCCGGTTCCCAGCCATGGTCTCTCCTATTTTTGTTGATCTTGTAGAGGCTAACGATCCCAGAGCGCTCGCCATAGTCGGCTATTTTTTCATGATGGTCCAGACGAGCAGTATTCTCTGGTGGGTGGATGGAGCGGCAGAACGAGAATTTGCCGCCATCATGGCACATTTGCCAACGGAATGGTGGCCAAAAATGAATTTAGCGATGCAGGCTTTTAATTGGCCTTCTGATCCAAATTCTTGTCAAATTTGTTAATTTATTTACTTCTCCAACATGGCTCACCTATAGAGTATTGTGGACCGGTGTAATTATATAGAGATTTCAATAGAAATGTAAAGCGCAATAGTATATTTCCAAACAAACAATTGCTGAGATGATTGTGATTTCGAGTGATCAAAAGAAACCCTCGTCTAGGGGAATTTACTATAAAAAGAGAGACAGTGCCCATTGCATTCATCAATAATCAAGGTATCTTATTGCTTTGGGCGAAGTAGTCGTGGGGGGATTTACATCTAATTTGAGTACAAGATACTCTACCAATTGACATCTTTAGCCAAATGATCGTTATTCAATGCCTAATTCATACATCCCTCACAAGTTCTATTTCGTGAAGAGCCTCAATTCAAAATATGTGTGCAGCTCGATTAATCTACTCTACGTGGTCTAGGAACATCGAATGGAACAATTCCCTAAGCGCCATTAAGAGTCCCATTGGCTCCGTTGGTTCCGTTGCTCCCATAACCATTGCCTCTAATCTCCAAGACCTGTTCTCCTTCATTCTTTCTATTTCCCCTCAGTACCACCTTGGTTTCTTCATGCTGGTCGAAGCGGCGATACGCAAGCGCAGCGTCATCAAGACTATACTCGTTGGAGAAGACAAAGCTGGGGCGGGCTCTTCCGTTCTTGATAAGCTCTCTGATATGGGTCATATTCTCCTGGAGATTTACCAAGCCACCCTGGATCCGAAGCCCCTTGTACCAGGCCTCAGCGATAGGAAAGCTTATTTCGGCCTTGAGACCGAGCTTTCTCGCAGCGTCGGTACTCTCGCCATTGTTGAGGAGCGCAGCAGCGTAAATACCAGCAATTCCTATTCCGCCGTTGTTGCTTGCAATCGTCACAGCCTCGCGCAGGATATAATCCTGCTGCGGCTTGAGCTGCTCGTTGACACAGACTTCGCCAACGCAGTCGACGCACCTCGTCACTCCTTCAGGCTTTAGAGCCAGAATTTGCTCCGATGCCTTTCCACCACGAGTGAAGTTGATAGGCATAGCACCGATGCCAGCGGCTTTGGCGAGACGAGCGGGTACGTGGTCAATTACGTAGACCAGGGAAGCGCCACGGATAATGGCGCTATATGCACACATCAAACCCACGGGGCCGGCACCGAAGACGGCGACCGTCTCACCAGCCTCAAACCCAGACAAGGACAGCGCATTCCACCCTGTCGGGAAGCAGTCAGTGAGAGGAAGCCATTCCTTATCGTCAAGAGAGTCTGGGATCTTAGCGAGAGAAGAATCTGCCCAAGGGACACGCACGAACTCGGCTGCATTGACAAGTTAGTTTCGAATGCGTACTAATGAAGCGAAGCAAACGTACTCTGCAATCCATCCTCGGTGCCAAATTCAGCGCCAAGCCCAAAACCGACCACGTCTTGGAAAGGCTGAAGGCTGGCCTTGGTGACCAGATGGCCGTCTTCAGCAAAGCAAGCAATAGCGACGCGGTCGCCGGGCTTGAAAAAGTCAACGGCGGGACCAACCTCTTCAACGATGCCCACGGCCTCATGGCCCAAGCCATGTGTATCACTGGTTCCGAAAAGGCCGTGATAGACGTGAAGGTCTGAGCCGCAGATGGCAGATGACGTGATGCGTACGAGGGCATCTTCTGGCTTCGTGATTTTGGGCCGTGGGATTATGTTGGTAGACACTTGGCCAATGTGGCCCTCCCACTCGACAGAACGCATGAAGCCACTCTTTGATTGGGCCATAATTGCAGCACAGAAGATGGTTGATGGATAGAATTTCAAATTCAAGTGAACTGAGTGTGTAAAGTATTCTAGCTCAAGGCTTGAGGCAGGACAAACTGGTTAGGTTCAAATATTAGCAATACCTACTGAAGCGATGGTTTTTATACCAGATCAATGTATGAGCTTCAATGCAATATAACGTGAGAATATCCAAATTGGGACCCTCGGAAACAATACGACCTCACGAGGACACGCCTCTTGGATCCTCTCGGGGAACCAACGTGGGCGGCAATCTCCGACGAACTACACAACAGCTGTGCGATGCGAATCCGCAGAACGCCATGTGAGCTCACGAGGTATGTATATGCGTGTCTTTAATTGCGATGCATCACAATTGTGCTATGTTTGGCAACGCCGTGCTCACCATGACTGGCTCCCCTTCGGGCTTGGGTGTAAGCGTGGAGGTCAGCATAAGGTGACCGGCTGCAACTCAGCTGACGCAATATATAACCTTAAGAAGAAGTTGATCCACCACATGACACACTATTGCCCCAATTACTGGTCGTGGATGGTATGACGGGGAGCACGCAGGGCTGAAAATGCATGCGAACCTGTGTTTGCCAAGAACCATGGGATGCGATGGAGGGCAGATGGCTCGCCTCAGCCCCTCTCCCCCTTGCAGAAAAAGGAAAGAATTATCCTACACAGGTATGGCAATTATCGACCATGAGGCTTCTGTCGGGGTTTTCTGCCATATTCGTCAGCTCCGATGGTATCTTGCCCGCTTGTCCCAAGGCGCTTCGCCTTCCAGTGCAACAGCAATTAGCAAACCGCCTTCCTTTTATCCGATCCCTATTTCTCGAGCAGGGATTGACTGCTAGCATGCTAGGTCCGACCAGCTTTTATTATTTCGAGCGGCACTTGCCGCAAGAAATTTGTTTCCTGGTCATGGTCATTGGCCAGCCAGTATAAATGGCAAGGGTCTCTGAAATGGCCCGTTCTAAACCCGATGCAAATCGATGAGATTTGCAGTCGGCCGAACTCTAATATCCCGCTAGGGAGCAGATGGTTGTCTTCCGGAATCAACCAGATGGCGTGTCTCGTGGCAGCCAGCGGGTTTTGTGGGACGCGGAATTTATCCGTACCAGGCGAGAGAATGTTGCAGATGAATATCGGAATTCGTAACAGGTTAAAGCTCGGCCAAGGAGAGGCTTCGAAGATGACAACTACATGGATAATTGCCCTGCGCTCTGATTCCTTTTATTACTAGCGCTTGATATGACTGCCCCAAGTCTGAATTTGGTGAAACTGTCTAACGGAAAGGATACGAGAAATAATTAGAACCATCGATGCTCGGTTACAGGAGCAGCCGCAGCCAAGAAAACGCCACTAGACTTTTTAACTACGGGCTACTGCAGCTACAAATAGCAAGCAGACTGAAGAAGCCGCGTGGTTCTAGTCGAATGATTGTGCACCGTGTTCGATGACCAGAGTTTTCTTTTCTTCTCTTTTATTTTATTCGAGGCCACAGGGATTGCTAATACCTTGTTCGTTGACTGACGCCACGAGAAGAAGAAATCCAAGACGCACCGCACGTGTTCATTCGACAGGGAGTTCGCGCAGCCCTGATTGAGGCTGGTGTGGGCCTGCAGGTTTGATCAAAGTACCGCGCTAGCATCTCGGCCCCTATTTTGCGGAACCGAACCGATTCCCTGGGTCATCCTCCATTTCGAGGATAAAAGTTTTCAGATGGCAATTGCCATTTCGCCTGCGCACCCACCCGGGAACGTCGTTCCGACGCCTTCCCGCCTCATTGCCTCAATGGAGAATGGCGTCCATGCCGACTTGCCCTGGCAGCACCGTTGCCGAACAAACGGCGCACGTCAAGCGTCCGGGCATTCGTCATGGCGAGCAGATAGTAGGCCCGACTAATGCACCAACTTCGGATCCGCACCTTGGTGAGATCCGCACTTCGAAGATCCCCGATTGATCGGCCCCAACGAGGCGGTGCTCTTTGCGGGCTTCTCAAGGATTCTATTGACCGGTCATCTGCAGGTACCCTCGCTCTCTCCACTTATGATCTGCGTGCGTTGGGTGCAAGCGATGCGATCCTCTTCCCCGAGTTGTTGGTCCCCAGGATCCAGGATTGCGGCAAGAACAGCCATCCTTTTTGTTGGTTTGACATATGAATCGCTTGTGTCCTAAATGCGGCAGCTGCCGGAACCTAGATGATTTGGATCAAATCTCGATTCAGAGAGGCCGATTCGGAAAAGGCCAGTTGAATGACTCAGGCTCGCATGGGTAAGGATCGAGCGGCGTGGTTGACAGCCCAAGAAGCACACGAACCTGCAGCGTGTGCTAGCCTCTCAAGCACCGGCGCCATAAGTGCCTCCACATTGTCCATAGCGTAGAGAGATACGCAGATATCATGTCTGTCTCCCGGTCCTCCTGCATGTTCATCCCATGTTACCGGACACCCCAGATCCACGTTTTAAACCTCTGCACCCTCGAGCAAAACCCACACGTCCTTGCTTTTTTTTTCCTCCATGCTCGGGGCAGCGATTCCAGCAGGACCAACAACCACAGCATCATGGTGACCTCCACCAGCGTGGGCGACTTCAAAGTCGCCGCCATGGCTTTTGGCTTCACCATTGGCTTTGGCTTCTTGACGACATGGGAAGCCATCAAGCAGACAAGACGGAATCGAAATCCCCTGCGCAGCTCCTACATTTACATGCTGTGGGGTGAAATTATTGCCAACCTCGGCATGATGATTGTGGGGTGGATCTGGATTGATGAAATCGTCCCGTCTTCGTAAGTCTGACCATTTCCTGTCTACGGTAGACCCATGCTCACCTTTGCGCCTCTAGAGTGCCCACCCTTTTCTTTGTTCTCTTCTTTTGGGTGTTTCAAGTACAACTGTTGATGCAAATCATTATCAACCGCATCTCCATTATCGCAGAGCATCGACGCACCATCAATAGGATAAAATGGGGTACTGCTGGGATTATGACGTGCATCAATATCGCCGTCTTTTGCATCTTTATTCCTGCTCACAGGGATCCCCCAGTCAGCCACCTGTAAGTATTATTGAACTTGTCATGACCTGCTATGCCTGACATGACATCTAGCTTCGTCGAAATCAACAAGTATTGGGATAGGACCTCCAAATTCCTCATCATGACTCTCGATGCTGCGCTCAACTGGTACTTTTTGCAAACCGTCCAAAAGCGTCTAGTTCAGCAGCACAATCTGAAGAAATACAAACCGCTTGTGTCTTTCAATGCCAAGCTGATGGTGGTCTCGATTGCTATGGATGTAAGTCAAAACGTGCCGTCATCATGCTCCTATTCACTAACGCAAGAAGGCCATGTTGATTGGGCTCATGTGGCTTCCGAACCAATCTGTCTTTATCCAATTCCATCCGGTCACGTACATGGTCAAACTCAACATCGAGATGTCTATGGCCAAGCTCATTACGCGATTGGCTAGCCGCGGCGCATCCGACGAGTTTTATCCTGAAGATTCGAATTCCCACCCAACCGGTGGCCAGAGCGGCAATAGGAGTACAATTCACAATCAGAACCCATGGGCTCATGGAAACCATTTGCATCTCGCTCAGCTATCAAAGGTGGTAGCAGGAGACTCGGATGAGGATCTTCCTCACGTGCACGGCATGGATGGAGCTGGCATACATCGAAGAACAGAGATTGAGGTCAGAGTGGAGGGGGAGTCAAAGGGCTACAGGAAAGGCAGAGGCCACGTGGATGACGAACTACCTTTGACCTCAAATACAGGCCACCCAAAACCTGAGACGATTGTTGAAGAGGTTGCAAGGGCTGAATCTGCCACAAGCAGAGGTTCTTCGGAGAGGTGATGACGTTGTTGAGGTGGAGGCTAGGAACGTTTTGAACTATACAAACCACTCGCTATAACTCCAATGGAAAATTGGAAGGGAATAACAGCACCAGAGAGTCAGTTTGGTTGGGATAAATAGTAGTGGTATTTGAAAAGAATTTACATAATCTAGAAATAATGGAGGCAGAAAGGCATTTATACTTTATGCTATGTATTTATGTATGCATAACAGCATATGTTGTGGATCATGTGATTTGTGCTATGTCCTAGATGTGTATTGTGGGTCTTGTGTGGTTTGTGCTATGAAAGCCTTATGAAAGATATGTGCGCAGACGGCTGAGTAAGCATACCCTATACCCACATTGAGAATCTTTGATCTATAGTTATTGGTTCAGATACGACTAGCCGGGCTCTGCTTCTTCTTTCCCTCTTTAATTCTCTAGGTTTTACTGGTTTATGGCCTTTTTTTTTTTCTAGGAAAAGTAACTTCCTGAAACCAATGAATTTACTGTAGCGTTAGGCCAATGATTTGTGTAAATCTTCACCCAATTTGGATCAGATCTTTTCTTAGTGGCAGAGTAAAACTACTAGGCAGGAATTCCGATAACATTGAAATGCAGAAGAGAGAACAAGTTTCCCATTCGAGACGAACGAATTGACGCGAGGTGCCGTGGCGACAAAATAAGGAATGTGATTCAAAGCATCGTGGCTGTGACTTGGGAAAATAGTCGCCCACAATTTGCCGTCAGCTCCCTGCATGCCTCGAAACTGGGCCAAGGCTTAAGCGCCCACACGTTCCGCCTTAGCACCTGGAGCTAGCAGGGCGACCAGCGGCGACGCTCATGTGGATAGGGCCGCTGTCCAACCAGGGACGGCACGGCGACCGCCAGAGGCCCAGCCGTGTTTGTGGCGGGACGGCCCCCGGAATAAACGCATGGACACGCTGGCCCGCTTCCCTACCTTCGCCATGTCCGGATCCAGAACAGCCAAAGAGTCCTCCGCAGTTTACATCAGGGAGCTGTGGTCAAATTTGATCTGATTGCGTTAGGGATAGGGGATTGTAGTCTCTTGGCGACCGTTTCCAGGTCTATCCTTTCTGCACTGGCACATGCAACTCTATTGAGTGCTGGAGGTCTACATGGAGGTATCGTGCGGAGATTGATGGAGGAAGAGCGCCACCTGGTCTTAGTGGTGGGTACCCTGTGTGGTTGTCGCTCAGAAATGCGGTAGATACAAGACAGGCGGTGTCATGTGTTTTGTCGGGAAGGGAGAAACGAGCGAATGGTTGGAGGGCGGGATATGCTTGTCTTACACATGCAGCGCGCCAAGGACCGAAGCGGCAAAAGAGGTTCAATAATTCAGCTGCACAGCGCCACGGCAGGAATAGCGCCGAGGTTGCCGGTGCACGGTGGGAGCAGAGGCTGGGCAGCTGGGGAGGAAATATAAATATCTACGGCGATGGTGCCATGTGTCTGGCAGCCGACTTCCGAACTCCGACCATCCACAACCACCACTCTAAACTTTACATCCGTCCAATCGCAACGACCAGCACCATGAAGACATTCGTCGTCGCCCAGTCCCTTGTGCTTGCCCTGGCTGGCATGGCTATGGCTCGCTCGTCGCCCGTGCGTCAAGCCTCGGACCTCTGCTCCACGGACGACATCGAGAATGCCACTTTCGAGGCTGACTGGATCACCAACCCCGAGGACATCAAGTCCTCCGAGGGCTCCAATGATGTCACCTGCACATGCCGAGACGACGATTGCGAGACCGCCACCTGCTTTGCAGCCGTACGTAGCCTGCTGCGAAAGCCAGTTTTCTCAAATGCTGACGGTTCATTAGGAGTTCCACACTGGCGAGCGTCTTTCGTGCACCCAGATTGGAGGCAAGTCGTGCGGCTTCTTCTGTGACTTCACCGACTACAAGCTCTGCAAGACCAAGAACGCTGGATGCCACGCTTTCGTGACACTCCCCCCTCCCAAGAAGGAGGCCGATGACCGTACTGAGATGTAGATGCTTTGATGGCCCTGTATGACAGCTAGGGAGCTATGAGTATGTAATTTAAAGTTAGAAATAAAAGCGCCCAATGAAAGAAGTAAAAGTGGCTTACGATGAAGCTACCAATGACGCATGGCTGTTTTCAATCCATTTGTCCCCATTCCCAAACTGCCTTGATCGATCATCCGTCGTAGCTGAGAGGTTTGTGAAATATCTCATATCCGAATTGGTAGATTGAGGGATTCTTGGGGATATTCCTAGTATTAAACGGCGAGCTACTTCGTCGGCACATTACACGACGTCGCATGTAATGCTTTCGTGCTAACGATACCTTATCAGTCGCTTCAAAAAGAAATAAAAAAGAAATGAGGGGATCTCTATAGCATAGCTGCCAAAGGGTACATAGGATTGCTGATTGCTTTTGGCATATTCATCTCTTTTTACGGGCCAAGTCACTTCTGGGAGCCGTTATTCAGTTTTCAAATTGCGAATAAACTACAGGTAGCACGTTGAATATGTGTAGGGCATTGTCTCTGACCCCGTCGTTGAAACTCTCCGAGACTTATTCAGCAACTGCTTAGGTCGTTGGTCTGTAACCTTCCATTACGCTGCCACTGCGGTGTGAGGCGACGGTTCGTAGTCCACTCGCCATGACGCAGGTCCCGTCGAAAAAAATTCCATTTTGGGCAAAATCGTATGCTCGCGTACCGTTTTGGCAGCATGGTTATACCACCTCTGCGTCATCAAGTCGAATTGTGGTGCTGGTTAAACGGGATGTGGAGAGCGTTGGGAAAAGATGACTTGTTTTCATGACGAAAAAATTGACACCAGAATCACGCGAGTGAAGAGTGACCATTAGAGGCCTTGAGACGCGTGTTCGTTTGCGAATCTACCCCGCAAACCCCAGGTTTGATCCTCCCTGTACGGTTCACCGATGTAACCCAACTGGTGTGGGAGAGGCAATCGATTCGACGGCTTAGTATCGTACTTAATGCATTAGCCTCAATAAAGTAAAACCCTGTTTAGATGATTGGAGGAACAACTTGGCAAGGCTACTGTGGCTGAAAATAAAAGGTTGCGCATTTTGAGCGGGCGACAGGAACGCCAGGCATATATCGACGATACAACTTCAACATCGGAATGCGGGCGTATATGACCAGTATTCTTTTTTCGGGAACTGGATCACCTGGGAAATGTGTGGAGCCGAGTTATGGTACCACCCGGAACAAGTCTTTTGAGTAAGCTGGCCGAGGTGATTCCCCCACCTGACCTGGAATCCTTGCAGGGCGTTGCAGATAGCCATTCTCATTTTGGTAGCACTCGGCCGAGTAGAGCGTGGAAAGTTTATTGGAATTGGATTGATAAGCTTAACAGCCAATCTGGTTTGCTCTTGACGTGTCTAGAGAGCGCGGGCGAATTCTGAGAGACTGATACTGAACTCGTCTCGCCATTCGTCTGATATCAATGCGTGGACACTGCAAGCCATCTACAACCACATTTTGATAATTTACAATATACAAAGTCAACGAAGCAGAGCAAAATATGGCAGGCTCAATTGAATGATCCAGGCTCAAATCAATGGCAGTATTTGCACGACCATTTTCAGACTTGTCCACATCCCGAACCTTTCTCTCACCTCCGAGCATTGCACCTGGTGAGTTGCTCTTGCATTAGGATCATACCCTTGCACTCATTTCGGCTCCACCTATGTGACGATTCTGTGTTCAATGGCCTCAATGACTTTCGACATGAAGATATAAAGGCACGCACGCACCGACCCAAAAATTGAATTTCCTAAATCACCACACCAACAACTTCCATCTCTTCCAAGTCACTCACTCAAGCAATCATGGCGTTTCTCAAGCCTCTTGCGGGCCTTGTGTCTGTAGGCCTTATTTGTGGCGTACTTCGCCCAGTTGATGCCACCTACGTTTCTAGTGCCGCCGTCACGGTTTCCGGATCGACCACAACCATCACCTCTACCACCATCACTGCGACTGCAACGGATGAGAGTGTCCTCCTGGTCGAAGAGTCTGGGGTTGCTGTCGCTTCTGCCGTCACCTTTGTCAAATCTGGCAACACGTCTTCCACCGACGATAGTTCCCAGTCAGCTCTCAATGCCGCTATTGCCATCCAGGAGGGAGGCACTGTCTATCTGACTGACTGCTACATTGAAACTGATGACCTTGGGTCCAACGCACTCCACACGTACGAGGATGGAACCTATGCCTATTTGTACAACCTGGACTTCTACTGCATTGGCGAGTTTGGCCATGGCATCTACACTGCTGGTGGCTACATCTATGCCGAGGACCTCACTGGCAGCACTTACGGAACCTCCAGCAGCGCCATCGCCACCGACACTGGTGGTGGCACCATTCTGGTTGATACCGCCGAGGTCTATACCTACGGCTCCAAGTCTGCCCTCGTTTACTCGACTGGAAATGTGACTGTCAACAACCTCTCGGGCAGTACCGCCAAGTCCCCCGCCTGTGTGATTGACGGCGCAAACTCGTGGACTCTGAACACACCCGACATCTCTGCCGCCCCCAATGAGCATGGCGTTTTCCAATTCATGAGCACTGTTACCTCGAGTACCAGGAACAGCGCCTATGCCTACGTTAACGGCGGCTCCGTGTCCGAGACCGCGGGAACATACGGCTTGGTTTTCGCCAGCAACATTGATGTCTACATCTACCTCACCGACGTCACTGTATCCATCGACTCTGGCATCCTGGCCAACTTCTCCGCAGACGACTGGGGTTCTTCTGGCAGCAACGGCGGCGGCGGCACCATTACCCTCTCCGCCACTGACATTACCGGCGATGTTTACGTTGACGATATTAGCACCCTGGAGTTGGATCTGACTGATAGCAGCACGCTTTCTGGCGCGGTCAATGCCGATGATACAGCTTCTAGTGTTACCGTGTCCCTTGACTCCAGCTCCACTTGGGATGTCACCGGAGACTCATACGTGACCGTGCTCGAGGATGATGACACGACCTACTCCAACATTAACAGCAACGGCTACACTGTCTACTATGGAAGCCTTGGGTCTTCTTCCAGCAGCGAGACCATTTCGCTCAGCGGCGGTGGCTCCTTGACGCCTGCTTAGGAAATTTGCCTTTGACAATCATTCAAGGATTGTGCAAGACACGGAAACGTGTATGAAACAATTCTTTTCGTTTGTATCAATTTTCGTGTCGTGGTATTTTGATGGCCATGTATCTACAAATTGCTAGCAATTGAACTCGCTCGTTACTTCTATTGCGTCAAAAACCTTTTCTCTTCAATCGTAGATCAAATATGCTTGGTTAAATTATGCTCACGGCATGCAATATAGGGCTTGCATGTCGGAAGACAGAGTAATGTTGTCGAGTCTTCCTCTGGCTATCGTAGCTCATCGTGCATTGCTGCAGTGGCATCCGCATCTAGCGAATCTATGCGGTAGGAACTACGTGATGCTTTTCAGCCAGTATTGGAAAGGTGGCTCTTTTATGATAAAAAAATGAATACGTACCACCATAGAATTATAACCGAGGGGCTACGGAAACATGTGTCGGACACAAGCCTCATAACTTAATCGCCTTTGTTGTTTCCGCATAAACTTTGCTGACCAGGTGATTGAATTCCAAGTGATGACATTTGGAAGTGTGCAAGTATGTTTAACTAAGCTGGGCACTGGTCAAAGGCAAAAAAGTACAGAAAAATAGAGCGAATTCAACCGAGATTTATTTCAATTCTGTAGCTGCAGTCGAGTACATGGTATACTCATGGAACCCATGAGTAGGTCGACCAGCTGCCTTGCATACTATAGGGAGCGGATGTAATTCCGAGGCGAGGCCGAAAACATGCTTGCCAAGCCTCGAAACCAAAGAGATGGTCCCTATCAAGATTAGCTGAAACTTTGTAACGGGTCGTTTGTCGATGGTGGCTTGGCGAATGAGGATCGCGGCTGCAGGAAGCGATTGCAGCGATTTGCTCACACTTTGCACATGCATCCAACGGGACTGCTGTTGGAAACTGGGCCCCGTAAAGCTCTGCGCCACGATATTACTTCCAGGAATGCACCGAGAGGAGAAGGTTATGTTTTATGAGAATTAGGAAAGACAGTCGCTTCTGGTAGAAAGGAATTGGGCAAGGTCTAAGCTGTGTCTATTTTTCGGGTCCGCCTGCTCATTTCGCTACCTCGGACGTTTTTCGTGTGCGGCTTTTACTATGCGGGATGTGAACTGTTGTCTAAAGATTTGAAGTCAGGCAATGGTGCCGTATTTCCGGCTTGGCCCTTGCTATGCTCTGACTGAAATGCTGCGGATACAAGGTTTTGGCGGGGACATCCAAAGGCGTGCTTGAAGACCAAGCCACAAACCTTGTAAGGCATACCACCCGAGAGCAAGGCGTTAAGAAATTGACTGAACTGGATTTTGCATCGCCGTAAAAGGAAGAGGATGATTCACTAGAGAACTAATTTGGATTAGCAAAGAGCGGAATCGAACCTTCCATCGTGCGCCCAGGTGAGGGCTCATCATGCAAAGATGTTAAATAATCAGATTTGAACCTTGAAGCGACCAGTTTTAAATGTGAGCAGCACCTGTGCCAGAGGAACGGTGTACATTCCGACATTTGATTCGTTTCTGTGCACCGAAATCGTGGAGGGTCAACCCTCAACCACCTTTGTTGACCACCGCAGTCGACGTCAACATGCGGAGGGGCATATCAAGTCATGGCCTTCTCGTAAGCGATGACTGCTTCTCAATTCGATCGCATGTCCCATCTGATTATCCTTTAGGCAGTCGAGTGGTCGCTGATTGCCACCGCCATCATTCTGCTCATTGCTCGGCTCAACTTGCGCCTCAATCACCTTGGCAAAGGATTGCTTCTTAGCGACTGCTTCATTTTGGCCTCGTTAGCCTGTGCTATTTCAATTGGCTCCATCGACATCGTTCTAAGCCACAAAGGCGTGTACCAGCCATGGATCGATTTCTCGCTTTATTTGTGGAAAGCACCAGACGCAGAAATGATATACGTATACAAGGTATTTGGTTTCCCAGAAAAACACGCGTTGGTAGGGTTGATATACTGAAGATTCTTATGAATAGTTATTCTATTTTCTGTATTTCCCGTTTTACTTAGAGCAGTACTTTAACAAAGGTGCTCTTCTGGCTCTCTACTTTGAAATATTTGGTCCGCAATCTCGGAAACTCAGGATCATACTCTACTGCCTTGCGACAGCTTGCTTTGCTGCATTTCTCACGACCTTGTTTATAATACTTTTCCTTTGCCATATACCTTGTTACTGGTATGCGTCTCAATCTTGTTTCCCGAATATGAATTAATGAGCAACTGCAGGTCACTCACCGCGCCTTGCCAAGAATACTGCTGGACTGTAAACGACAACCTTGGCTGGGCATTTCACTTCGTAACCGACCTCGCCAGTGTGTATACCCGGAATTCGTTTTTTGAGCATGGCTAATGAGATCTTAGTCTTTCTATTTCCACTCATCTACATTAGTCGAACGAATATGACGAGGATACAGAAGATCAGCGCAAGCGTCACATTTGCCATTGGCTTTATCAATCTTTCCGTCATGACCGCTAGGTGGTTCGTAGTCCAGGCCGTATTTACGCTGACTCCAGCTCTGACCACCGGTCGTAAGTACATCTCGATGTTGTTCCACGAATGATTCGCTCAATTTATTTTGCAGAGGTACTTGCGGTTGCAGATGCACATACAGGTTTGATTGTTACCATATTACCGTCGTTGCGCCCTTATCTCCGAATTTGGCAAGGAGCAGATCTCAGCTCACGCCCCACGGAAATCATCTCGGGCCCCACGGAACTCGTCTCGAAATCACGAAGAACATTTAGTATGTCGCAAAGAACGGCCAGCACAGTTCGTACAGAATGCTATGCTGTTCGTAGCTCTAAAGAGCAGTCGAAAGACTCTAGTTACTAGAAGCCCATCTATTAACATGGGGGAAAAAAAGAAAAGGAAAACAAGATGAAATGAGACAATAGCATAATAGGGATTAAATCGCTTAATGGTAAATTTCGGGATATATTCAGCGTAGCCTCGTCTAGTTACACAAAAATTGAGATGATAGATTTTGAGCCTAAGTCTACCCGCCAAGTATGTTGTGACTGCCACGTAAGAGGATAATCAAGTGGTGTGGTTGACACGCTGCCATGTTTCTTGTATGTAGTCCCCAAATGAGTCCCAATCCTCAGGATACAAGCATGCGGTAATCCAGTAGTTTCCGTCTAAATCTTTTCCTGTGATACCGAAACAATCTCGCTGAAACCGATTCTCACCCAAAGACAAGCAATGCATATAGACGGGTTTTCCAAAGTGGGCATCGGCGCTGATGGTAGACGAGGCCTTGGAAATAGCTGGGCTGAAGTCGATGGCGTTGAAAAGATCGAACTTGGTCCAATTGGAGAAAGCTACTAGCTGAGCACTGGGGTCTCCGTATAATGGTTCAATTTTCTTATGTCCAAGGGCTTTTAAAACCGGCAACTGGGCTGAGATTTGCTCATGTGTAGCTTGCTGTTGAATACTTGAACGAACTGTGCGAGCTAGTTCTCCGACCGGTCGCTTCACAGCGGTTTCGAAATCAACCGGGGTATACATGGCAACGGCCATGTTCTGAACGTATACTCCATCAGCTCCCCAAGGAGCATCAAGTCGACTGGTGACATCAACGGCGTTGAATATTATGATTGGACGTGTCCCTCCGCGAGACTGAGCAACGAATCGCGATGCCCAAGCCGTCAATACATCTCCCTCACTGAGATAATGGAGGCCATTGGATTCTGTGGCTTTTAGCTCATTGAGCATGCTCTCCCTCAATTTTGATAGAAACTTGCTGGGCAGGAGCAGGGTCCGAGATTCTACCGTGGGTCGCCAGAATACAGTCCAAAGCAAGCGAAGGGCAAACTTCAGAAACCCCCAGCCTTTGAGCTCATGCGGGTCAAGGATGTACGGCCTTGGATTGGAGGCATCAATTTTGACAGTATCGAGAATATCTTCGCGAGCGCCTAAGAGTGGTGGGATATTGCTTTCCTCTTTGAGGGCCTTGGACCATGCTGAGAAGATTTCTTTTAAACCCAGAGCTCCGGCAATGGCATGAGGCCAAATGAGAGAAACAATAGTCGAATTGGTAAATGTGGTGACGTGAAGACCAAGTATGGGACGATCGCTGTTGACATAATCTTCGAGAGAGGTTGGCGCATTTGATCCACCGCTGAATTCTTTGAATGAAGTCGGCCCTGCTTGCAAGGATGGATCGTTCGTCATTTCAGGTAGTAGTTTTCCAAGGCTATGCTCCTCAATGGCGACGTCAAAGACTTCGGTGGTAAAATAGATTGCGGGACGCGCTTGAGTAAATTCTCTTGGTACATGGACCTCAAGGTAACCATTGGGCTAGATTCATGCAACTGTCAGTGACACGCGAGCTGTGAGCATGATGTTGCGTTGATCTCACCTGTGTTCGCAGTCTGCCGCCAAGTTTTCTCCAATCGCCATGTTGTATCAGCTTGACGAGGCCATCGCGCAGCTTTTGAGCATCGAGCACCTCATTAAAGCGCAATGTCTGGCTCAAGATTATGACACGCCCTGTCGCTAGATTGTCCAGGAAATGCAATGGGTACACCTCGTCGCCTTCAACCACAGACGGTTGGGGCGCACCGAAAAGCGCGCCTAGCCAACGGCTTAGTATTTGCATGTCAATTCAAGACGCCTGAAAGTTTAAAAAAAAAATTAAGAGGTGCCGGCAGTGTTACGAGGTTGGAGTGAAACGCATACTTCTCAAAGGACGCGGCTGGAAGCGGAATCTCACGTCAGCTTCATTTCCCCGCACCGCCGCCATCTCGCTAGCCATCTGTTAAATCACTCCAATGCAGGACCTGTGGGGACGCTAATATAGCCTCACCTATCGCGTACACAAAACCGGTGTTGTGCCTGACGAAGCTCAAGAAAGAAAAATGTGTTCTTCCTGGTGTGATCGCGCAGTGATGTAAAAATGCCATTTAAGCGCTGGCGAAATCGCATAATATTTTAAAATTGTTAGCATTCGGGCTGCTATGAGGAATCTGTTTTTTTTCCCTCCCCAGTTTGCACATTGCATTGCAAGCGTGATTGCTACTTCACTAGGAGTTCCCACCTAGCTGATACGCGTGGTGCCATTCTACGCCGCTTGCGATAGATATTAATGTCGCTGGGTTGCGTAGAGGCTGCAAGTTACATCCATATGAAGCTATTGGTCGTGGAAATTATACGCACACAATAGACTGCAAGATGTTTATTCGGGGCTAGATACAGAGTGAGCTGTTCGTCGGTGCTTCTCTCCCTCGTCATTGCAATCAAACAGGACCCGTCACACCACTCTCGCACTTTAAATCATCTCCGTAGCAGACCAATGCCAAGTTATCACTAGCCTCTCCGATCCAGATCTTGTACTCCCCATCTACGACAGGCACTCTCCAATCCTGTGCCGTCACATCCCAAATGCTAATATCCTTCCTTGTAAGAACTAACTTGACAGTCTCGCTTCCCCCAGGTGCGAGTTCACTAGTCTTCTCAAAGTCTCTGAGTTGAATCACAGGAGTTTCCACATCAGTATCTTGGGGAAATTCGAGATACAGCTGCACAGAGGCCTTGCCAGAATACTTACTGCCCGTGTTGGTCACGGTTACTGAGATAGTATAGGCAGTATCCCAAAGAGCTGGATTACCGCCTTGGCCTCCTCCGCTTCGAACGCCTGATGTCTGGATTGTGGAGTACCCAGTAGGGTATGGGTAAGTGCCAGTCGCTGAGGCGGCGGATTTGGCGTCCGACTCAGAAAGCCAGCTGTAGATGTAGCGCCAGATTGTACTAAATCCTGAAGGCATGAGAGCCTCCGTGTACGAGGGAATGTCTTGGGCGTAGTCGAGTACCGTGCCTTTAGCGGGTCTTGTGGGTGGATATTTAGTCATCTGTGTACCCTTGGTGATGGTTGCTTTGGTGAAGCTGAAATTTGTGTAGCTGAGACCGTGACCAAATGCATATCTTGGTTCAATTTTTTCCTTGTTGAGCCAGCGATAATCAATGTACAGCCCTTCCGAATAGGTGTCCTGAGGCTGGTTGCCCAAGGCATAATCTATCAAGACCATGACACTATCTGGGTAGTCATCTTCACTCTTGATTATGGAATAGGGAAGATGCCCGCTTGGAGATTCGTCTCCAAAGAGGATGTCAGCAAGGGATTCACCAGCCTCCTGTCCAGGCAGATGCGCGACCAGAACAGCCTTGACTGAGGGAAGGTCGATCCAATTTTCCAGGATAAGAGGGCCGACTGTGTGAATGACCACGATGACATTGGAATACACGCTTGCGGCATCCTTGACAAGTTGATCGCCGCCGTGCCAGGCATATAACCCGGACGCGTCGCGGTCGCCGTGGTTGCCTTCGACAGTATAAGTATTCTCACCGGCGTCAGATGAGAGAAAGACGATGGCAATGTCACTATCTGGCTGCGTGCCACTTAAAGGAAATTTATCCGTGTAGTAGGCCTTCACATTGCTAGCTCTCTTGGTGATGGCATCGTAAGGGCTGTTAAATGTTTCATAATCGACCGTACCAGATCCCCAACCTTGGCCCAAGGTACCAACGTTGCAGTTTCGATCGGTGCAGGCGTTTGGGCCATCAGGATTTGTTTGGGCGTCAGTGCCAAAAATCTTGATTGTGCTTGACGTGGATATGGGGAGCAAGTTGCCCTCATTTTTGAGCATGGTAACGGCCTCTCGGGCAATCTGCCTTGCCACCTTGTAATGGTCGTCTTGCACCTGCACAAATTCGTTGATCAAACCTGAGGGGCTAAATGGCCACGCGCCAGGGTATAGCTGCGCGACTGCGGTTTTTGAATTTGTGTCAAAATTTGTCGCGGGGAAACCTGAATCCTGGCCCATCTGGTACCATGCGGCCACGATGCGAGTCGCTGCATCATTTAAGCGGTCCATGGGAACTGAACCATTCAGCGTCGCCCTTGTCAGTTCATACATCCAAAAGCTGTTTCCGAAGAGTGGTATTTGCGTATCTCCAGGCATATCCATGTCAAGTCCAGAGATGGCAGACTGAACTCCCGACATATGAGCGAGCCAATCAGACATGACAAACCCTTGGAAGCCGAGCTCATCTTTCAAGAGACCATTGATGAGATATGGGTGTTGACTGCAGGCAGAACCATTTACCTGCAACGTGGTTAGCCGAAAGAACGATTGTACTCTCCAAGTTGGGATGTGAAAGGGGAGGGGACTAACAGCGTTGTAAGCCGTCATGAGCGCGCCAACGCCCGCTCTAACGCCCTCAGCAAATGGCCAAAGATAGATTTCATGCATGGTTCGATCATCTGACATGCCCATACTCGTTAGAACACTGTACCACAGCATGGTGACATCACCCTCTAATTTAAGGCATGCTGGACTCACCAATATTTGAACTGTAGCCCTGCTGAAACGGGTTGAACATCCTGTACATCTCCTGTTCATTCCCGACGAGGTGCTTGATCGTCGCAATCACACCCTGCTCCTGCACACCTTTGATCGTTAGCGCTCCCCCATACGCTTGAAGCACTGGATCCGTGCCAAACGCCTCCCAGCTGCGACCACCCTTAGGCTTGCGGCCAATAGGACCGACTGATGGGCCCAGCCAGATGTTGACACCCTTTCCGCGGGCTTCTTTTCCAATGGCAACGCCGCGTTCATACATAAGCGTCTTGTCAAATGTCGCGCCAACCGTGATCCCGTCCGGAAAGGCGGTGACATTGTCCGCTTGGCGAACGCCATTGGCAGCATCATCCAGGCACAGCTGAGGAAATCCAACACGGAACGCAGAACCAGTGTTTCCGACACAGCGACCTGAAGGGGTGTGAGACTATGTCTTTTTGGCACACACACACACACACAGTACTCACCCATATATATACCAGTACCTGCAGTAATATTGGTCTTCTCGGCGAGCGTCATGGAGTCTACCAAGGCCTTTGCTTTCTCGTAGCTTGCAGACCATTCGTCTACCCACCCTCCATAGGGAGCAGGGTAATGTGGAGGTATGTAATATTCCGAAGGCACATCACTGCGTTTGCGAAGAACAGCCCCATGAGTCCACGGAAGCAGCACACAAACAGCAGTAAGCATGAGTTTAGTCAATTTGGCCATCTCGAATCGTGATCTTGACTTATCAAGGACGTGATAGGCTGAAAATAAGCACCTATCACACAAAAAAAGGGTGCACTGTTTATATAGAGGATGCTTTTGACGTGTCCCGCTTCCATCGCTCTTGAAATCTTGGCTCCGTTCCAGATCTGGCTGTTCCCCTCACGCTACAATCTTGTTCGCTGGCTATCACGATTTTCACACCACCTTTCGGATGGAAAGACATCGTGGCGGCGCCCAGTAAGTGTCATTCGGACCAGTTTCTGGTACGGCGACCGATGAGGTAACATAATTGGCCTGACAAGCCGTAGAGTAACCGCTGCAGATCACAAAACCTGTTTGCACATTTTCAAAGACGGCACCTGATAGGTCTGGGCGTATGCATAATCGAAGCGAAATTCCAACAAGGAATAGCGATGCCTGGAATAGGCTAGATTCCATGCATGCCAACACGTGCGCCGCCTGGAGGGCACCAGCAGCAACACACCCACTGGTGAGAGACCCTTGCTGTCACATTAGATAACTCAGTCGGCAGATGGCAGCGTACCAATAGCTGAAAGATGAAAAAGGAAGCCAAGAAAGGTAGCGACAAACTAAGGTGTGAAGCCGTGACATACTGAGATTAGCCTATTTAGTACACAGAGCAATATGTGCGCTGATATACCATACTTCAACTCCAACCAGAAGATAGGCATATTAAATAATGGTATTTTGCAGCGCAATCATGAATACGAAGTAGGAAATACTTACGTACAGATATTATCGCAAACTATCCATTTTTAACAAGTTAAAAATTGAACATGGATTGATGCGACCAACGCTGAACCCCCAACTATTTTTTTCTTTTTCCTTACCTCATGTCAATCTACACTACTGACATATCCTAACCAGATATGGTCGTTCCGGACCAAGGTCCCCAAAAGGTTACCTCTCCGAGGTCACGACCTTCATCACGATCACACCCTCTTCTTATCAATAAACCTTTATGCTTTCGTTGTTATACTAACCTTCGCCCAGAGGTGATATTGATTCGCGATTTGCACATGTATCTATTTTTCATCTGATTTAGTGCAGGGGCCTCGGTCTAGATCTTGGAAATCGGTCCCATGACACACCTTATCGAGTGCACCTACGATTTCGAGCTAGAATTGCATCATATTACTTCACAATGACCCTCAAAATGATATCTACCTTGCTATCTAGGATAAATACCTGGAGTAATAGTCGGTTACGGCTACAGGGTTCACTGTGATTACAGCACGATCGCTTACTGCTGGAATTCCGCGTTGGTCAAATCCACCATTACTTTTTCAGTGATGGTGGAGGATCTTCCTATTCTGGCATTGAAGGTGCGACTGGTGGAAATAGCACGTGTCGGCGGACCAAATGCACGCGTCTTTTAATTCGCAAGTAGGTGGAGGATACGCAGAGAAGGCTCAAGATCCAGATCGCCCTTGAACTCGCGCGATCTTTTTTTAGTGCAAGCAAATCGTGTTCCTGGATGCCACTTGAGATTATCTGATCATCTGGGTGCTGCACCGATCCGCTGTGCTGCCGATCTGGGCTGCTGCAACCTTAGATGCGCAAGGTGCCTGATTTTTGAACAAATGTGGCACCATGGAGGTTTGCACTAATGCTGCATCGGTAGTGTCCGACATCCGCTCCGAAAGCATGATCTGTTCTTTTAGCAGAGGCGTGGCAATGAGTGTCGGTGAGTGTCGGTGAGAATCAGCCATCAAGGAAAAACGGCAAAAGGTGGCTTGACTAAAATGGCTGATGGGCTCCGTGCATCTCGTTTCCAAAGGAAAGTTTGTGCACGTTTTTGGTACCCGAAGAAGTATTTTATATCCGGTCAAAAGTCCCATCATCATGGATTGATCACGCATCTCGGGCATTTTGGCGGAAGTCGCACATCTAAATTGGCGCTGGTTGCTCTGGTTAGCGCATTTGGGCATGGGAGCATGGCCAACGCAGCGTCCCGGCACGAGTCGGATAACAATGAGACATGTATGTTTCAAAATCAGGCTTTCTCGATCAATGATATAATAGCCATGGCCATGCAAGCAGGATCTGGAACGCAGACTAAGGGCAGGGTGGATCCATACCCCGGAAGTTCGGCACCGCTTGGTGCCCGCATCAGCCGTATGTGCCGTGATTACGGCGTGCCGGGTGCCGGGCTCGTTGCTTTTGATGGCGGCGGTGCCCAGGAAATCTTGGTCTATCAACGCCCTGCCGAGATTTCATTTGCTGACGCTGGGCCTGAGCACCATGATCTTTCCATGCACCTAACGCCTCGATTGTTGCAGTGTCATCCAGCTTCGCCATGGTCGACACGGCATATCGGCACGCTTTCGATACGTCATTCGGCGGCCTCCATGGTCTCTGATGACTCCGCCACGTCAACATCTGGGTATTAAAAAAGCCATCTGACGTTGGTTTTCATCTCAGAATCTCAAGCAAAGCAAATTCACCCATCACAAACAATCATTTCTTACGTTCCTCTCCGACTCAAAAAATGCCTGCTCAAATGGAACCCACCCAGCAAATCCCCATGACTGCTGATAACAGCGGCATCGTTTCGCAGCAGCCAGTATGTCTCTTTCTCATCTTTCCATTCCAGTGAATTTTTATTTGAAACCATTATGTCACAATGAACTATGTTACTGACCATTATTTTCAAGAGTGCCGAGCCTCAACCCGAGATGGCCATGCGTGGTGGTGAAGAGGCTGGATGCGATATCTGCTGTGGCCTCTGCGCCTGCGACGAAGGCTGCTGCTAAGCATTGATACATTGGAGTATTTTGAATGATTTCAGATCTTTTGGGTTGTTTGATAAAAGGCATTTGAATCTGTTGTCGGTCGTGGGTAGCATCTGTACCTGTCAAGAGTCTCATGAAGTCTAAGCGAACTTCTCACTGCTTGTTTTGGGCCTTTGCTGTGAATCGTTCTCGCTAGTATATATTATGGAACATTAAGGGCTTCTTTTTATGGTTAAATAATGGATGTTTCGCCCGCCGCTTCAAAATATCTTCCTCTTCTGCTTACATTACCGTGTTTTGCGGGGTCATACGCTATCGATTCCGACCTTAACTTTAAGCTTTATTGAGGGGTCTCTGCCGTTTGATACCGCTGGATACTCTTCTCTATCTGCCCCTGGTTCTCAAGATGGTCAATGCAGGGCCGAATGGGCCGTGCCGAGATGGATGTTGGGGGTGGCATGCAAGATAGGGCTGGGACATGAAAAGTTTCAAATTTAACTTGTTTGATTCTAGTAAAGGGCTAATTTCATCGCTTAGGACATCAATGACACGCTGCCATCGACACCGGGCCGATTATTCGTTCACCATGCCCATAACTTGCTTAGCTGGTCGCTTAGCTGCTGTGAAACCCGTCGGCACCAACCTCTCGGTAGTAGTAGTTCCATTCATCGCCACCAAGGTGCTTGGTGGGCGAATTGAAAACTTACAGGAGAACAATCGAGACATCTGTCCCACTGCTTGGTACCAGTGTTGCGTCTCTCGTACATGTTGCATGCCTTCTGCGTGGCGTTATTGTTCTGTAGGTGACCGATTAGCATAAAAGACACCCCAAAACTTGGCTTGGGGGTCATCTTGTTCACGTGCCTCTTTCTCTTTCTCGGCTAGATGACTACCAATGGAACAATCTGCACACCAGCCATATACATCCAGATTGGCGGTGGTCCTGGAGCAGTATTAGTAAACTTGGTCACATAATGGCATATTACTGAAGAGGTGCAAATAACCCAGCAGCCAAAGCCAGGGCCGCAATCAGTCCGGAAAGAAAGTGCATATTGAAAGCCTGTTTTGAGGGCTTGGATAATACTTTCTATAGTCAGAATAGATGGGAAAATGAGGGATGAATAGATTGGAAATGAGTGTTGAAATTGATGGGTTGCATTTACTCCGGATGAGAGTGAACGTTATATTTATCAACAAATTGCATAATCCAATGCCGGCACTGATTTTCACTCAAACCCTCCGAATTGTCTCATCTTCTCCTTGACATCATCGAGCATCACGATCGTGCTTTCACAATCCTGCTATCTTATGGCCGATCCTGCAAGAACTGCTGTTTGGATCCTGACCCACAAACGTCCCAAGATCCGACCACAAGCTTTCTTTCAACTTAATCCTAAAATTGAGGCATGATTCCCTAAATAATGCCCTAAATTAAGGGGCTTGGACAAAGATGTGATGACAGACGAGTGGGCAGGCTGCTGTGAATCGATGGATGAGTGGCTTGTTGTGATCGTTGCAGGGATGATGGTGAGGGAAAGAGGCTAGGCTGGTCTTGGTAAGACAGGCAGGCATTTTATATTAATAGTCATATTGAAGGTTTTTTCTAGAAGATTGTTTCCGACGTGTTGTATGAGGCTATTGGAGATACTACGTGTGCAAAAGGCTCTTGGGTATTGCAGCCTAACTGTGTGAACCTTGCTGTGTAAAGCTTATTGTGTTGACTTGGGCCGTATTGGACCTCAAGGATGATAACGATAATAATAAACGCCCTAAAAGTGTGTTCAGATATTTTACAATGAAGTTCGGCAGCCCCCATAGGCTGGAATGACTTGAAGACATTTTGAGTCCTTTCCAATTTTTGCTAGCATCTAAAGGTCTCAAATTATGTTTCTGTAACGGTCATCTCGTATTTGGTATTGCAATGGTATAGGGTAGTGGTAAGATAGAATTTGGGCGGGCAATCCTGAAAGACGACATTGCTTTCATCTTACCTTGGATGCGTCTCATGCGGAGTCTCGCTTAGAGATTGAAGTTAGAAGAGAGATTAAATCCTTCTAGGTACTTGATCTGTGGCTTTTATTTGCAGGAATGTAAAGGGGCGCACACTTGAATTTTTGCGACTCTCGCGTTGTTCCGGATCTTAGAGAAACTAACGTCGTGAGTCTAATTGTCAGAGCTTCCAGCGCTGAAAAAAAACAAGATCCTCGACATGATCGTCTTTTTTTATACTGAAACGAATATAATACTGAAAGAATTAGTGGTATTGTTAACATTAGTATTCTTTACAACTCTGAGTATACTCATGGATCCTCAACTTGCTCCTTTTTAAGCATTCACTTGCCGCTAGTCAATTGCACAAGGAAGTTCAGAGTTTTTGATGTATTGATGCCAATTGTAATCCATCCAAAGACACCATCTGACAGAGACTCGCCGAGGTACGCGTAGTTGAAGAAGGGGTCGGAGGTTGTGTTTGTAACCTCGGTGCCAACCACGCTATCATCAGCGTTTTGCGTGATGCTGATGTTGTTGGTGTTGTAAGGATAAGTAGCCTCGACCACGTTGATAAGATCCTGGGTCCCAGAAAAGCTGGCCGATGTATGGGATATAGCCAGAAGTGAGGGTGTTGTTGGGGAGCAGAGTAGCATTTAGCCAAGCGACCTTGATCTCAATTTAGTACCAATAAGTATTAGTAGATTGGAGTGGAAAGCATACCGCGTGATGGTGAGCGGCTCGGCCATCATAATGACCGGGGAAAACACTTTGAAACTTGACGACACCATCATCATCCGTCTTCTGGATACCGCGAAGGAAGGTAGCATTGAGGTTTGATGTGTCGGCGCTGTTGCCATTTCCATCCGCAACCACTCCGGAATACACCCCAGTAGAGTTGCAGTTCCAGAGATCCCAGTACAAGTTGGTGATGGGCTCGCACGTCTCAACGTCGATGAACTGGCCCTCGATAACGACGGGGACACCAGGCTCATTCTCGCGAATATTCTCACGGACCAGTTCACCCTTGACGTAGAAAGGACCAATCTCACCCTCGGGATTCAGAATGCAGGTATGGTTGTCTCCGAAAATGGTTTCGCTGTCAGTCGATGGAGATGCCGGCGTGAGAGGCGGTCAAGTTGTGGCCAACGCCAGTGGCGCTCGCTCGCTTGACCTTTTGGTGGTGGGAAAGTGTGTCAGCTCGGCGAACAATGGCACGATCCTGAAGCTCACGGAAGGAAAGCTTGTTGGCGCAGGCTTCCAATCCACGGCGAGCAGCCTCTTGGTGAGCTCGACGGGCGAGGAGAAGATGGCCAGGCTCCTCTTCATGGTACTCACCAGGGTGAGCGACAACGAGAGAAGCCGTGACGGCAAGGAGAACATGAGAATAACGCATGGCGAAAGGTGAAAGATGAAAATGGGATGTATGGATGGTTAATACCCAAAAGAGGGAGAAGCTGATGGAAGTAGTGATGAGTGATAATGTTGATGGCAAAGGGAAGCGACTTTTAAAAACACATGCTCCTTATATAACAGACGGTTGAGGCCTCAAAGGCACATGTAGGAAAAGGCCAGCCATGAAAAATCTACCGCTGACCCAAATGACGCGTACTTTCTTACGGAGTACACTTGATTCGACGATGCAATTACGACTCGTAACAACTCGCAGCAATAGGATTTGAGGCAATGCCGACTTGGTGACTGGCACCGACTTGCGTACTACTCTGATCCCAGAGCCCAAAACGGACAAGGGCAAGGATGTAGGGGTTCGGGTAGCACCTGAATACCGAAACATGCCGGTGGCGGCAGAGGATCAGTGGTGGTTACGTGTAACCTTGTTTCTCTGCCGCACCTTATTGGCCAGCCTTAAACGGATACGATGTGACAAATAGAAAGGAAATACTACATTCTACCTGTGGTACTGGTGTGGTTGCCCGTGCGGCAACAGAGCCAATGGACGATTTGGCGTCGCGTCAGCTAAAAATTCCATCATCATGATTGGACGACCCCTGGATGCAGGGCTTTTTATCCCGGACAAGTGAGGCTGGAGGTCGCGTGTAAAAGCCCGTCTTATCATTCTGTGATGCCTTCTCCAGTCTTCTTCCTGTCCGTTATGGAAACATGCAGCTTCATCTCTCAACACGCAAACCAAACTTACAAAGCTTCTGTTGCCATGACCGCATAGATGACCTCATGTAGACTCTAAGCGCACACGTAGAGAATGAGGCTCAGCGGGATATTATCTGGGAATCTTCGGAACGCATGTGGAAGCCGTTGAATGCGGGGAAGATGCAGGCCAAGTCGGCAGCAAAACCGAAAAGACGGGGAAAGTTCAACGCGTAATTTGTCTTGGGTAGTCTGCTCAGCCATGCTAGGTGTCAAAGAGCAGCTAAGCTCAGGGTTGTCGATTGGGTTTGTGCGCCAGTGGGCCATGGCCATCCCTGTCTCTCACCAAGTACTGTACGCCTTGCCCTATCATAATCAACCGACGGCGACTTACGACTCCACCAAAGGGACTTTTTGAAATATTTGACGCCGGGTGGGACCTTTGGATGTGGGTAAATCGGCAGTGTCCAGGGCTGCTGAGCGACATTGGTTTCTCCCTTGAAGCTAAACGAACTTCATATTCATCCATCTTTCTGGCTTTTTACCGTAAATACCTACAATTCCATGAGCCGTAACATGTCGTAGAATGCTAGATGAAGCTGATTGGCCAAAGCCACTTGTCTGGTTAGCGAGCTAAACCACACTCGTCTAGACTCTCCCATCAAGAGCGAATCACGGTTCGCTTCTCTCGTATGACGCGACCCTCGCACAGACCAGGGTGCTCAGGGAATGCACCGACGGTCCTTTACACGTCTCCACTCGCCTCGAGGAGCATCAGCTTCTCATATTCCCAAGGACCCGAGTTTTGAGCGCTTTCACAAGATCGACTTCTGTCATCGCTGCTTCAAAAGCCAATCTCCATTCAACACTCTACTTCTGAGGCAATCTCGCCGGCCCTCTTTTTAGTTTCTTTCGGAAAATGCGCCCAACCCTAACCAACACGCTGGGACCCCTGCAGATATCGCTGGATGGTCTGCAGAACCAGGACTTCCGGCTGCGTGAGACCCGCCCAAATTTTGCTTGCCATAGATTACCGACGCTTGGCTCAAGGCTAACAAGTACCGTTTTGTCTCTACCCTAGTGCTTCGATGGTGCGGCATGTCATTCGTGGCCATCGGGGAATCCGGCATCCCCGTTCTGGAGGAGCTGCTCCCTGTCGCTGAACATAGCCATCAGACGCTGATTGCCCTCCTCCTATTAGCCAACCGCCTTCGTACCAACATTCCGGACCCATTAAATACAGCTGCTCAGATCCCTGACGGGAAGTCTAATTTGCCGCAGTCGTCAATGACAACGGCTATGTATCAGGACACCCTGACCAGGCTCAGGTCCAAGATTCCGCACCTGCAGGCTGGGGACACAAATGGCCACCAGACGCAGGAGGTTTTGGCCACGACCTTGATTTTGTCCTTCTTCGGCTTTCCCGAGCAGACCCGCAACTGGTCGCCGCATGTAACGGGCTTGATCTCCTTGATTGAGCAAGTCGGTGTCGACTCGCTCGCTGCAACGAGTTTGGGTAAATTTGTGACTGCTCTGGCTGCGCACTTTGATATCCCTGCTTTCTCCGTTGGGAGACTACACAGGGCGCACGGTGCTTGGCTCAAATGGGACATGGAACCTCCAACCGAGGAATATTTCTTGGGAAGAACCGAGTTGGCCCTATCCTCACTCGAAATCACACTAGGTTACCCAGAAAGCCTCGTCACAATCATCTCCATTCTTTCAACCGCGGTTCAACATGAGGCCTCGGGAAACCCAATTCCTCCTAATGTGCACGAGTTGATTGACCGTCTATTTAGCTTCGTACCTACAGATGACGCTAAGCCCTTGACAACAACGCCACAGGGTAGCAACGTCGAGATGGTTGACGACGATGATGGAAAGAGCAGATTCAGCGGGCATGGGAATTCTCCAAGCGGAAAGGCTGAAGACGTGAGCTGGCCGGTGAAAATGGAGGCCGTGATACGCTCATGGCGATCACCAAGATTGCCTTCCCGCCTCTCAATGCCGCTGTGTATTTCCCTGGTTACAGCCTGGGAAGTGATGCGGAAAGCGGCCTTGATTTACCTATGGCGCCAGGGTTTTGAGGCCAATGTCAATACTCCGATGAGGGCGGATAGAGCCACTCAGGTGACCATCTACATCAAGGAAATTATACAGGAGATACAAGCACTCATAGGCTTAGTGGAAAGCCAAGGAAACCGAATAGCAAACGCTATGCTTTGGCCCACGGTGGTTGTAGGAAATGAACTTGGTGGAGAGCCCGTTGCTCTTCAGGAAGAGTGCCTTGGTATTTTGCACCAACTCAGAGAGCACTTCAGAACAGAGCACGTGCAGCATGTAGAGAATCTACTCAAAGGGCTTTGGTCCAGACATCAGACCAATTCGGCAACGGGCACGGAGGAAGCTATCAGCCTGGAACTATTGAGCAAAGAACTAGAAGTCTGTATTCCGTTGTTTTAATTAAACCTTTCACGTCATTTACATATATATTCGTACAACACATTGTTCTATCCTCGGCCTTTGACTACTTCGATCAAAGGAAGGAAATTTTGAGGTCGAAAAACCCAGGCTGGCATACTCTAGAGTCTTCTCGACAGATGCGCTCAATAAATGACACCCGATCATCAAGCTCAAAGTCGCAACCGTCCCAGATGCCGCTGCTTGGTGGCCAGTCATATTGCCATTCAGACATGGCCAGCTGGTTATCCATAGGAACGGCGCCCATGCCTTTACCCGTCCAACGATACTGCATCAACACCTCCCACGATATGGGCTTTTGCTGGTCCCCTGAGCTGATTTTGGTCAGGCAGTACTGTAGCAGATGCCTGACTTCTCTGACTAAATCCAGCTCGAATCTACCACCCGCCAGGTTCAGGTGATGTAATGCTTGATAGTGGCTTTCCGCTGCCAGAACGAGTATCTTGGGGGCCGTGACTGAATCACTATCGCTCATTGAGTCCTGGTCAACGAAGAACTGGCGCAGGGCTGTAGCTAGCGTCACACTGGATAATAACAGAAAGTACACTGTCGCCGAAGATTTCTATGTACATCCAGCTCCAGCTTGTGCAGCGAGCAGATAAAAAAACGCAGTTTTATGGCCCAAATACCCCTTGTGCCGTACGAGTCAAAATGGTCAAAATCTAGGTTTAAATAAAACTTTG
>JAKZGU010000208.1:0-49667 GCA_022837005.1 Calonectria pteridis | reverse complement strand
TATTTTATTTAATATTTTATATATCTTTAATTAATATAATAATATTTTAATTAATATAATGATATTTTAATTAATATAATGATATTTTAATTAATATAATAATATTTTAATTAATATAATATCTTTTTATTTTAAATAAGTTTTTTTTATAATAATATATTATCTTTTATATTTATTTAAATATTAATTTTTATTATTTAATTATATTCTTAATTACTAATTATTATTTTACTTATATATTCTATATAATAAACTTCTATATAAGCTATCTCTTAGTATAGCTTACTATAATAAACTATGTAAACTATTTAATCTTCTTAGCATAACTACTTAGAACATTATTGCAGGGTAGTAATGCCGCGTTATCTCTTTCACTTTCCTTATAACATCTATCTCCTATGCACTTTCTTACTTTCAATACTCATGTGTGGCCGCTACGCTTTGGCCTTGGTACGTCTTTCGCTGTTTTTACTTTGCCTGCACCTGCTAATAATGCCTTCTAGCGACCATCGCAAGTTCGTCGCATGTTGGAGGATGATGGAATGTCTGTAGATGATGCTCCCAGCGATGAGGGGGAGGATAGTCCTCGTCAGAGCTACAATTTTGCGCCTGGCTACGATGGGATTGTTTACCGGGCTGACACATCTGGCCACCGGATGTTGCCTAGTAATGGCCAAGATAATTCCACCAGCTTAAATAATGTGGGCCAAGCTCCTGCGATATTCAAACTTCAGTCCATGAAATGGGGCCTGGTGCCTTCTTGGACGAATCGAAGTCCACAATACAAAACCAGCCTAAAAACGATCAACTGCCGGGCAGACTCCCTCATGACACATGGTGGAATGTGGGCAGATATAAAGCGCACAAGGCGGTGCATCGTCATTGCACAGGGTTTCTTCGAGTGGCTCAACACAGGTCCTAAGGACAAGCTACCATACTTCACAAAACGAGACGATGGTCACTTAATGTGCTTCGCAGGCCTTTGGGATTGCGTTGAAAGCGAAGGTACGATCCCGTTGCTCAGATATGATGCTCATCCTTACAATATTAGGCTCGAAAGAGAAATATTATACTTATACTATTATCACAACTGATTCTAATAAACAGCTGAGCTTTCTTCACGATCGTATGCCAGTAATCCTTGAACCCGGCTCATCCGATCTCGAGACGTGGCTGGACCCTGGACGTCGAGAATGGTCAGCCGAGCTCCAGTCTATCCTCAGGCCATTTGACGGGAAACTCAGCGTTTATCCGGTGAACAAAGATGTGGGAAAAGTAGGAAATGATTCGCCTTCATTCGTCATCCCGCTGGATAGCAAAGAGAACAAGTACAACATCATCAATATGTTTGCCGCTGCGCCTAAAGGCATAGTCACAGCCTCTCCCAGGGCACAGAAAGATAATACATCTATGCATGACGTTTCCAAAACCAACAGAGAAGATGTCACCTCAAGCCAAGGACATACCTCAGACCAATTACCTGGCCAAAAGCGACGTGCAAGCACGATGCCTGGGAATGAAAAAGAGTTGTCGAGTAAGAAACGAAAGGATGTTGATGAGAGTACCACCAAACCACCGCAGAGCAAACCTCGGAAGATCACTAGTTTTTTTGAGAAAAGTTAGATAGCTACAGAAATAGGTGTTCTGATGCCCAGGAATTCTATGCTGGGATCCGGAAAACAACTCCCAATTGGTTGATCAGGATATTTCCCCAAGGTCAAGCCCATAAGCTTCACTGTATAGTAAATTGATCTCTTGACAGCCGGAACTGGCTTGGCAACATGCAGCATTGTTCGCTGAACGAAATATCTGCCTAAGACATGAAGAGCACGCTTGCCTGATACACACTGTTATAATCCCGATAGTGAGCAACATATTACGGTTAGCGAGAGAAGGTAGCAGTATTTTAAATCGGATCTATTTTATTTAGAGAAATGGAAGTTACATAATTATCCTGTCCTTTATAATTCTCAATGCTCTCCTGTTGGCCTTGTTATACAAGAGCAAAACTCCTTTGTTATAAGCAGTGATGACGTTGATCTCATCAATGGCTTTGCTGTCTCCTCTGATTAGAGTAGCTTTGGTATAGTATTCTAATGCCAGGTAATTGATCCCGAGCAGTTGAAAGAGACGACCAAGATTATAATATGCTTCAGCCTTGAAGTGGATGTCGGCCTGTATTTCGTTCTTGACACCAAGTTCCGCGTACTGAGACAAGAAAGATTGTCCTTGTAGCAGTAAGTATTGTCGGTTCGTGGACTGTCGTTTTAGCCCATAGTGTACGTATGCAAGCCCAAGGCTGAGATTCACCATCGGATTGTCAGGATCTAAAGCTTTGGAGCGGAGAAAATAGCCTGTATCGATTAGCATTGGACAACTCTCTCGGATGTATCGTACCTAGCGCATATGTATAGCTTGTGGAGGTAAAGAGTATGTGGCCGTAAAGCATGAGCAAACAAGCATCTAGGGTTGGCTCGATTGAGCCGCCATTGTCGTTCTTATTACTGCCGCACCTCTGTGCTTCATACGCGTCATCCATGGCTTTGATCTGACGAAGAATGAACTTTTGAGCTGGACCTGAAGTATACCACGAGACAGGAGATTGGCAAAGATTGGAAAGCAATGCGAACATCCTGTACGAGTCGGACATTGCCCCATCCCTCATCAGCTGCCTGGCCGTGGCCACGCACTTTTCTTCATCGCTGGTGTAGATGGCACACACTAGACTTGTCAGGAAGAACTAGCAGTGGAGAATTTCAACACTTACCTGTCCAGGCAACGTGGATGACGAAGCCATATTCTGGGGTCTGAAATGCAGTTGAATCCCTTGCTGCCTCACAAACTTGGTATGCCTCATCGCGTCGATGCGCCATGGCCAACCCAACAGCATAATCTAGGAACAGATCTAACCAATTGCTGAATGAGATTCCCTGATGATTATCCAATGCAGATGGGACTTGTTCTGTCCCATCGTGTCCGGTGCTAGGCGCAACAGCTGCGAGAAGTCAGTTTGTCTATGGCTTCAAAATTCAGGAGCACATTGCCACTCACTTCGAGCTAATCTCTCGTACATTTGGGATAGTTCTGTTTTTGGTTGATTCGGTTCACAATTCTCCAGCGATGTTTTTGACCCGAGAAAGTTCAAATATTTGTCCCAAGTATAGAACTTCTTCAGCGATCTGAAGTCATCGACTAATTCTTTAGAGGATGTCATCCAGGTTGCGACTAGATCAGTACGGCCAGCTTTGATCTGTCCCCGTAAGCTCTGAACAACTTCGTATTGTTGAGACAATTTCATTGCTCGCGACTGTTCGTCTTGCCGGCGTTTGTCCGGACCTGCGAGTCGTTTGGGTCTATATCGTCGGGGAATCACTCTTTTCGAGCCTGCAATGTCTTGGGTACGCAAACCTATTGCTCGCCGGCGCGGCATTCGGCCTGGAAGCTGATTAGAAGAATATGGTGTAGGAAACCCTCCAGTATTTTGCCCATGACCATGGTCTTGACCTTGGGCGTCTCGTAGAGCCATAGCCTCAGCTGCAAGAATCAAGGCTTCCTCATCCTCTCGAGCCTTTTCATAAATATTAGCCAGCTCGACACGAGCATCGATGTTATCTTCATCAGCATCGATTGCAGCCAGAAAGTATTCCTCTGCAGTAGCCTGGTCACCGTTCACAAAATGACATCGCCCTAACTGCAGCAATACCGTGGCGTCTATGTCACCAGGAAGGTCTCTTAGAGTCTCATAGTATTTTATGGCGAATGCAGTATGGCCTCGATGAGCCAGTTCCTCCGCAATGTCAAAGGCAAGAAATGGGAAATCAGCAGCGAAATCCCTTGTTTGTTCCGCCGATGGATCAAACCAACGCAAATGTCTCTATTCATACACTGTTAGAACTGGTTCGTATGCACGAAATCTGTAACAAACCATTGCCTCATCATCATCTCCAACTCGAAACCTGTAAATTGCCAGCCGGGCCCGAAGGTCATGAGGTAGTCCTTGACCGTATAGGCTAGGGTGGCTGCTTCCAACATCAAACTCTGAAACAGCCAGGCGCCTCTCATCATCGGCATCCCACTCGCAGTCATCCGATTGCCATTGATCCCAATAGGTCTCAGCTCCACGACCTAAGAACCAACGAGAAAGAGATTTTAATTGCCCGATGGCATCCAAGTATCGACCAGTGGATGCGAAGAGCTCTACATAGATGCCAACATCATGCCATGGGGCACGAATCGAGTCCCCGGCGGCGGCAATCTTCTCATGCTCAAAGAACTGTTCATAAGCCGCTATGGCAGCAGGAACAGCAGTGTCTGCATGCTTGTTGTCAACACAAGCCTCGGCTAGCTTTCGAACAATTTCGAGATCGAATGGCCGTTGTTTCAAAACGATTTTATACTCAGCAATTGCGGCAGAAAGGTGGCCTTGTCGATGACAAACCAATCCTTTGCCGAGTCTGGCATCGATATTGGAGGGATCTGCCCTCAAAGCAGCCGAGTAGCACAACCTGGCAGTATGAAGATTTCCGGACTCATCCGTCTCTATTGTATCTAGAGCAAAGGAGGCGCATTGGAGCCAACCACTTACATCCTTAGGGCGGAGATGTGCTGCATATACCATAGTAGACAGAGCCTTGTTTAAATCGCCCTGTTCTCGAAAGATTGATGACAAAGTCGTCCAGGCCTGATGGGTTTCGGCATTGATTCTGATGACCTCGAAAACGAGGTCTAAAGCTAAATCATAATCACCTGTTAGGAACGCCTGGTTCACCTTAGAAAGGCGTGCTGTGATATCTCCGCGAGGTTTCGCTGCCTTGCGTGGTCCACGAGCGCCTCGTCCGCGTGGAAAGCCGCGAACTTCGTGAGACGATGTTGTTTCATCGCGTTGAGACGCCAAAAATTCTCGAACGGATTCATCAAATTTGGCAATGTCACCCTCGAGCTCTTCCAGATCAGAGTCTGCATCTGAGGCCTCGTCATTGTCCCTGAGTCGCGTTAATTCCAAAAAAATTTCTCAAGTAGATCTGGGCTGTGGACCTTTCGATAGAGCCACCCACTCTTGACAAATCCATCTGAGCGCACGTTTGCTACGAGTGCATACACATGGGTTAAGTGCGAAGCCTAAATTTGGATGATGAGAATGAGGCTCGCCTGTTGGTAGGCTGGGTAATTAATTGGTCTGAGCATTGCCCCCAGAAAAAAAAAAAGACACTACTTTCACCACGCACGTGAGCGATTGTTGAATCGCGGTACAGCTGAAGAAAAAAGTCCACAATTCAGATCTCATTAAGTCCAACCACGGCATACATATGGATATACATATCACTTTTGTTTTTGAATAATTAATAAAATCCAATACAACAGGGCTGTTTGTGCGCTGCTTAGATGTTGCGTCCAATCCTGCCTATGTAGCTACAATATTCGCAAGATCATCTGATAAAATATTTTGAGACTCCCAAAAGTTGGTTCACTCATTGCAGCACATTGATCAGTGCCCGTGATGTTTTAACCAAGCTTTCCGTCGGCCTTGGCGTCTATATGGGAGGTAAGCATGCAATCAAGAAGATATGGTGTGCCGGGGATCGTACCTCTGACTTGATCAAATACTTTTAGCATTTTTCTTCGTGCGCCAAGGGCGTTGACACCGCGCTCCTCAAGTGCCTTGTCGTCCAATTCGATCAATTCTGTCCATTTCATATCTTTCAGGTTTTCCGTATACTTGTGGAGTCGAAGACTGCGGAGCCAGCTAGGAATGTCTTGCAGGAGAGTTGGATCAGTTGGATCCTCCGGTGGCTTGGAGCTACCTCTTCGGCCTCGGGGCGATCGACCTCGTACCATATCTGAGTGATCCGAGAGGTACCCTTCGTGGCCGCTCACACCGAGTTGACCCAGATTGACCGAGGCAAGGCCGCTATTCATCAATGGAGAAGCACCGTCATAAGCGCTGAGAAACCCATTGTTCTGCGGCGATGTAAAAGGTGCCATGTGGGCAATACCGGGCTGCATTGCTATGCCAGGAGAACTGGGGCGCGAGCGTTGCCCACCAAGACTCAGGCTCTGTTGAGCTTGAATTGCCATGAGCTGCTCGCGACTGAGCACTTGGCCGTGCTCGTTTATCATTACCACGTTTGTGCTGGGGAGGTTCATCCCTTGTGGACCAGGAGAGACTGGGGGCTGGCCATTTCCTGAGTTGTCGTTAGACCGTGCCCGACGGTACTTCCGAACATCGTCCAAGGCGAATCGGTTGTTCACTGTAGAGAGTGCTGCGAGCTTCATAGCTGTGGCATTGGCAACCATGTCGGCCTGTGTGCCAGCAGGATTGGCAGTATTGAAACTCGAAGCCATCGGGGTGTTGACCATGGATGCCCAGTTCCCGCTTCCGGCAGTATAGGGAGAAAGGAGTGGAAGATCAGCAGGGTTCTTGTCCGGGGCTGTAAGGGTTGTGCTCTGGATAGTGGAGTTGCTTGTTAATTGGGGTCGCGGGGATCGAAGCCCACCAGCTGAAGCTGGCTGGACGAATTGACCCATGGGAGCCTGTGTGTTTGTGCCTTTCGTGCTGGATTGGTCTCCTGAACCGCTGGCCCAAGGTGAAGCGTTGCCGGCTCCAGGGTCCCGTGAATCCTGCGGAGCACCGAGAGAGGACGTATTCATGGAACCACGCGGATCTATCGCAGCACTGTTGCGATTTGACGATGGAGGATTACCCGTCTGCTGAGTGAACTTGGCTTTCTCAGTAGCAATGGCGGCGGCGGCGTCCGGAAACATCGCATTGATTGTGGAAGGATCAAGTCCAGAATGACGTTTTGTTGACCCGATGACTGAGTTTCGTGACATTGAATTCCGAGCAGAATCCACGTTGAGTTTGTTCATTGCATCGCTGAGCCTGTTAGACATGGGATCTGCCGAACAGTTAGCGATACGGATCAACCACGAGGGTTGAATAGCACTTTACCTTTGTCGAAACTGGCGGGAGACAGAACTCCCGACATGGGATGGTTTTTACCCATTTGCTGAAGCACTTGGATAAAGAAGCGGATTTGGACTTGGGTTGTTTGTTGCAGAAGAGCGTACAACGCAGCCGTACGCTCAGCCTCGCTCAAAACTCGAAACCATTGCTCAATGGCGCTCAATTCATCCTTGAAATCTTGATCAAGGGTTGCAGCAGCCATCTCTTCAAGCGTTGTCTCATACTGATCGATGTCCGCAATCCACTGCTGGGCAATCTTGTCTTGCGAGTCCGTTTCCGAGCCACCTGGGCCCAAGCCCTGTTGGGTTTGACCATAAAAGTCTGACGAAGGTCGGATCCGACTGGATGGCGAGGGCCCCGAAAGGGCGGCCATGTCGGCAGATGCGCGAAGGGAATGGCCTGACCCAACAGCCCTCGAAGAGGGAGGCCGCAAAGACGACGTCGTGTTGGCTTCCGGCGTGCTGTTGCGGTTTCCGATAACGTGATTTCCCGACATGTTGATCATTATTGAGTATGCGTGGGATTGGGTGAAAAAAAGTTGACTCGGATATGAAATCTGTAAGAGGGGTTGTATGGCACGCAAGCGTGGCTAATCTAGTGGTGGCAAGGTATGGGGGAAAGTACAAGAATCGTCTGTCGACTCCTGCAGTGACCGGCTGACCTCAAAGGAGTTCGGACAAGAATCAAGCGAGGCAAACTATGGCATCTTCTGCCTCGCAAAGAAGGATGGTACTGTGGCGGGTCAATAGGAGATTTGGTTGAGAGCCGCCTGTTGGAAAATGGTCGTCTGGTACGACTTAGAACAGGGTGGCTCCGGGAGGGGGAGAAGTAGATAAACCATACCGCGAAAGGATACAGGAGGGCAATGAAGGAACGATGTCTGCTTCCAGGCAGGCCACAGAATTTTTCGATTAGATCCCGCCGCTGCAACTGCGGACCAGCGTCCTCTAGCGATACTCGGGGTCGTGGGCAGAGAGAGGTTTGAGCAGAGGCTTGCTGGCATGCTTGGCCAAACCCCAATAACCAAGCCCCTGTGCTTACCTAAGGTAAATCGGCCAAGAAGGGAGCTGCCCCACCAAGCCAGTTATGCCTGAGGCAGATAATCGATAAGATATCCTGCCCAAGGTTTCGTCTACTCAATTGTGGAAACAGTTTGTGAGCGCCTAGAGTGTTGAAAAACTGAACTCTATGTACAATAACGAAACTCCGGGAATATGTGGAGCCGCACTGAGGATTGTCATCCAAGTCTACCTTGGCTGTGTTGCTTTGTGTGACTATTACTTGGCAACCATTACTGGGGTTTTGATAACACAGCACCAGGTATCTGTAGGCGAGATGACCAAAGCGCGAAACGGTCTACAGGAGATGGAATTGCTGGTTTCAATACACCGCACGCTGTCAATATAGGTAGGACAGTGCACACCCACCTAGTCATGTGAAAACATACGGCAGACCAACTAGGGCATGTCAACTCCCGTAAAAATGACCAACTTCTTTTTTTTTTTCCCGCAGTCTGACGCCACTGGCCGCTAGCAGGAACTGCTTGGATTGGTTACCTGGGCTGATAGATGTTCACGAGGAGCAAGGGCTTCGCAGAAGACGATGAGATGGGTGGGAATGATAGCTCGGTGTTCCTTGAAACTTCCAAGTATTGTATGTGCAATATTTTGACTCTGAACCATCACAATGCCAATGCACCAGTTTGGGTTCCAAAGCCGTCCTGTTCAGTAGGCTAACCACATAGCATTTTCCTCGTCTATTTAGCGGGCTCGGATATGTGATTCTCTTGGCCAGGCAAGGGAGATGCTCCCAATTTTGAACCTTTGTCTTTTCTCCTAGACACATCAGGCGGTCTCACGCTTGCCCTCCTTCAGCTCCTTCTGTTTGGTTTATTAGTGACACGTGCTCGGAAATCGATAGGTTCAAGGTTGGCGTACCAGGGCCTTCATGTTGCCGTGAAGAGCATGTCGGTGGTTGCGTCGGAACTTGGGGTCGGTACCCTTCAGCGACGGGTATCGCGAAGTCTTAGGCTTCTTGATGCTGAGAACGTGTGAGAAAATGAAGCTTCAGGCAGTTTTGAGCTCCAACATACCCGTTTCGGTGCGCCTTGCGCGACTGGTTGTGCTGCGAGGAGTTTTTCGACTCTGGAGAAGGTCAGTCAATACATTGCTCTTGACAGACGCTGTGGGAAGGGCGGCAACATACTCGCCATTGCTGCTGTTGGATTCCCTGGTCGACGGAGAGCGATCACAAAGTTATGAGATGAAGCCGAAATTGTGTGCGAGGAAGTCAAACCCTACCTAGGTAAAGCAGTGGAGCCATGCTGAGTCAGCCTACACCATGTGCCCTAAAGAGGGGCACATCCTCCTGGCCCCTGGTGGCAGAGGGTGGCTAAGTGTGGCGTCTCGAGTACGTATCGACCGAGCCACAGCTGCGCGTCTTTGCCGACGAGGAAAAAAGGAAACATCCGTAGTATCCTCGTGCTGCACTTATGCACGAGACGCGTTAGTCCCACCCCCCACGCGGCCCCCAATCTCGATCTAAAGTCGTGGCGGTCGAGTGATGGTGGGACGCAAGAGTATGTCATCATCTAGGTAGTCATGCACTGGAAGAATAATCAGGGGATTAGCCTATCAAACCATCATCTCTGTTATAGCGTGCCTTTGAGCAAGTCCTGTAATATTTGCTATCAATCGGATGAGAAAAATCCATTTCTAATCACGTGGGATTAAGGAAGTGCAGGTAAGCTTCCCTTTCTATCTATAAACACATCTCCCAAACACCAGATAATTCTTGACCATGATATTTATCCAGACGTTGTAATGGGCTTAGCTGCAGCGCTGGCTTTCGCGGCTGCAGTGAGCTGGGCAGCTGAACGCAGATGCTGGAGGCGAACCGTCTTGAGGTAGCGCAAGAGAAGGATGAAAAGCAATTCAACCCTGCTAGCCGGTTAGTGTGTTCATTTGAAATGATGAGGAATTTCCTTACCTTTCCTTCGTCATCATTAGGATACCTTGCACAAGGAAACCTTTGAAGATCTGTGGGCCGATGCCCTTGAAGAGGCCAAGCAGGCCCTCATGCTCAACAATGAATTTCATGACCTCAATGAAGCTTCCAAAGGGCTTTCCATTCCTGATAGCTGGTGGCTTTGACTGCAATCCGACCTTGGCAACAATGAGTGGCTGAGTGGCGATGGTTGCCAGGGCCTTAGACATGGCACCCAGAACTGTCAGAGCGTTAGCAGCATATCAAATTGTATGACCAAACCACACTAAACTCACGAAAAGCTTCTGCTGGTCTTAGGCTTGTCTTTCCCGGGAAAAAAACGTCCTTTAATCGCTCGTATGCGCCGTAGGTAATGGCTGGGTTGATGACAAGCACTAGACTTGCTTTCAAACCTCTCCACAAGCCAGAAACGCCATCAGGTCCGTCAATCACCTCGCGTGCTGTTTCGAGGAGACCCTTGCGATCACTCTTTTTCGCAGTTTGCTGACGAGTAGTGACGACAGCGACCGGAATAGTGCATAATTGAGCGATGGCGCCGGCGACGGCACCCAACGCGAGCTCCACGAGAGTCGACGGGGCAGTGTCGCGCTTAGCTGATCTGCTGTATAACGTTCGAACGATGCTATACCAGTAGAAATAGGCAAAGTTTGTAGACGCGACTCCGAGTAGAGATCCGTTCATGCCTGCGTAGAGACCGCGGAGGCCATCGTCTGCGACAATTCGAGTAATCGCATCCCAGGTCGAGGCGTAATGCGGTTCGTCGGTTGTTGTCGAGGATGCGTCGGTGGTACTGGTTCGAACCTGGACTTGTAGTCTCGTCTTTACGCTGTACAGCTAGTTAGCAAATTGTGGTATGGATTGTCAAGGGGAAAAAATTACATGTCGAGAGGGTACACCAGGGCATTTGCGATAACTGCGCCTGAAGCTCCAGCAACGGCGCGGCCCCAAGGAGAGATGGCTGGTTTTGATTGCGCAGCCATAACGATCGACGATGGCAATGAAGTTCCTTTGGAGCAGTATGATACGCGTCCGATAAGAGTGAGGCACGTCTGGCTCCGGCTATGTCGTGAGTACAGATATCGGTTCAAGTCCTGACAACATCATAGATATTGACACTAACGTTCAAGACGGTTGCCGTGGGCCACCTGAACCTCGGCCCTGCATCGGTCTCGGCAAATGGGCCCCGCCCGTGAAGGCCCCACTTTTCTGACCTCGGTTAGGAAATCAGGATGGGGGTACTCGATGATGGGAGAAAGTTACGTAGCGCAGCGTGGGATGACTCGAAGGCTTGGTGGACGCTTAGCCCATCGTGCTAAATGATACGGCTGTGAAAGGGGTTGAAGGTGCCGAACTGGGGGAGGATCTCGTCCGCGGCTTTGCTGCAGTCGAGATGGAGGGTGGGATGCGCTACCCACCGCCATGGTAAATAGGATAGGGAGCTGTCGCTGAGGATGAGGCGAACTTCTTGTCCCCGTGTAATGCGAAGGCCAAGGAGATTTTAAATGGCTGTGTCAACACACTGAGAGAAATTTCTTGCATACGTGACCATGTTCGCTATTTCTCGTGCATTTAGAGCAACTTTTCATATCATAGTGGGTCAAGGAGGGGGGGCTGGGGTTTATCTGATCCGAATTGCCCCACCGCGGGGGATGTCAACCCAACCTCGACGCACCTGTGAATGTGGACATCTGACGCCATGATTCAGGAAAGGCCATGGAGAGAAGAGCTCATGTAAGTGGAACGCGACTTATCCTACGAACACTGGGCCGAAATACAAAAGCCCTGTTTTCTGTTTTGCTTTCTTGGACATCGTGGAAACCCCTCAGCTATTGTAAATTGGAGGGACTGACTGAACGGATTAGGCCGCCGAATCTCTTATTGCGAGATCGAGCGGCCAAGAGGCCCTCGATCATGCCATTGAAGCCGCTGATCTGTACATGCGCGCAGCTACCGAATCCAAGAGCAAGCCAGAGGCAACGCGTCTGCGCCAGAAATGTCACCAACTCATCACGCTGGCTGAGCGACTGAAGGCCTCATTGAGTAATCCCTCGCCAGCACAATTCCAGGGTAAGCCACAGAGTCCACAACAAATTATACTGCAGCAATCTTCTAGGCTTCACGGGAATTACTACCCCCAATGGGACTCTGAACCTACCGATTCCGAGTTTAGCCTTGATCCGAACTATCCATCTTTTGTGTAGGTATCGTGAACCCGGCATTCAATACATCGTTTTGCTAACACAAGACCAGTGACAAAGCGGCTTTTACATTTTCACAAAAGCAACAAGAAACCTTTGATGGCTGGAGAACTCCCAGGGATCTTTTTCCAGAAGACCAAGTCTCTGACGTAGACACGTTCATGAATTCTGTCAACGGGTGCGATCTCGTTCAGGACATTACAACAGATTGCTCCGTTGTAGCCAGCCTTTGTGCAGCTATGAGGATTTTGATTGGCCAGAACTTGGTAAGCCCCCTGGCGACTTCATGATGTCAACGGATTGGTCTTGTTCGGAATCGATTTTAATTTGCTCTATCCCCAGGTTTTGGCCTCAATTTTCTATCCCTTTGACCATGAGAAACGAATGCCTAGGTTCTCTGCGTCGGGTAAATACGTGCTGCGTTTACATTTTAATGGATGCTTTCGACGAGTTGTCATTGATGAACGACTCCCTTCCTCATCAACAGACCGTACTCTATATGTGGTGGACCGCCAGAACCCCCGCCTGATTTGGCCCGCCCTCTTGGAAAAAGCCTATCTCAAAATTCGCGGTGGATACGACTTCCCAGGAAGTAATTCGGGGACTGACTTGTGGGTTCTGACTGGATGGATCCCTGAACAACTCTTTCTGCAAAGGTTCGTCTGGTCCTGATATATACACGCGTTTGTATATTACTCGCTGCAACAATATACTGTGATTGCTGAGGCTAATACATGTGCTTCAGAGAAGATCTTGATATTGACGCTGTCTGGAAAAAGATCAAAACGGCACATGAGTCAGATGATGTCGTGGTTACCCTGGGCACAGGCCGTATATCCTCTGAGGAGGAGGATATCCTGGGCCTGATTGGCGAGCATGATTACGCCGTCATGGACCTTTCTGTTGCCAACGGTAGCCGGAGGCTTCTAGTCAAGAATCCTTGGTGTAACGGACCAATCTGGAAGGGTGCAAATCTGGATCACAAAAAGCCATTAGCAACCGACGACCTAAGGCCTTCTCTTTCTGATGAGGGACACGTCAATACCCAGACTCCTACCAGCTCGTTTTGGATGCCCCTTGAGGATGTAGTACAGCATTTTGAGTCCATGTATCTCAATTGGAACCCAGGACTCTTCCCACACCGTCAGGATCATCATTTTACTTGGAATATTCCGAATGCCCGGCTTGGATCATCACTGGTGGGCAATCCTCAATATTCTATTCAATGTCTGGGTGGTGGGCCAGTGTGGATCCTGGTTAGTCGGCACTTCATGGACGATGAGTTGAACATCGCTCGAACACGAACAGACTCGATGGCTGCGGTGTCACGGCAGCTTGGTTTCATGAGCATTCTTGTGTTTGATAATAATGGCTACAGAGTGCAAATAAGCGACAGAGAAGTATACCGTGGGCCATTGGTAGACTCGCCGCAAACACTAGCTCGTCTGACCACAAGTCCGTCGAAGTGGTACACAGCTGTGATAGACCAACATGAATTTCCACTCCCCGAATACTCGCTTACGTTATCAATCTTCTCTCAAGAGCCACTCAAAGTCAAGAAAGCAGAAGATGCCATGGCATATTTTAAAGAGGCTACTGGCACTTGGAGTCGGCGCACGGCTGGAGGCAACGCTTCTTGTCCTACATACTTCAAGAACCCTCAGTTCAAACTCAGCCTGACTAGGGCAAGCCCACTGTCTGTCCTTCTTTCTAGCGATAATCACGAGGTTCATGTCCATGTTGACCTAGTGTGGGCAGGAGGAAATCGGGTCACTGCACTTAAGTCTCGGGATTTGGTGGGATCGTCGGGGGAATACAGACGGGGATGCAGCGTGGCCGATATCCCCCACGTCGACGCTGGCGATTACACGGTCGTATGTTCGACTTTTGATGCAGGACAGCTGGCCGAATTCTCGCTTCGCGTGAGCTCAATGGCGCCGGTGACACTTACACCTGTCCCAGCTGATGCTGCTGGACGTTTACGAACACCATTGAAACCATTTGGGCTATCTGAGGGGGATGAAATCCGCCGCGCACCGCTGTCGGTGTCGTGGCTAACTCGCATGAGTGTGACGGCGCGAAGTGTACCTCAGCCAGGCTCAAACTTGAGCAGTCGCTCATCATCTACACTGGTAATTCGCATATCTGTCGTTCATGGATGGGCGCCCGAGCGAACTTTGATCGCTATTTCTGGCAACGGCGAGTTCCAGGAAGCCAAGGCTGGTGTTCGAACCCCAGAAATCGATATGGAACCGGATCGTATTCTCCAGGAAGGAATGTGGCTGGTTGTAGAAAGTATGGGAAATCGCAGCATTGCCGAGCATATCGAGGTGGAACTTCATTGTGACGCCCCAGTTCATGTCGGTCCATGGGAGCTGGTGGGGTAGTATTTCGAGATAGGTTGGAGAGCAAGAATCAATTCAGAACAAATACGACAGATCAGATTTCCTTAAGGCGACCATAATATGCAAGTTATTGTTACGGCTACCAACTCCTGAATTGATGGATATAGTGCACGCTTTCCAGGGAAAAAAAGAGGAACGCCCTTCAGATAACGCCGACATGTACTCAAACAACGAAGACCAAGGCCCAACTATCCTGGTATATAGAACCACCAAACGCCAAATCTGTAATCATCCGTGTAAACTGAAGAACCTGCACCAGAGAAGAATTTATGAGAATTACGACATCAGTCATAACCGCCCAACCCGAGTGAACAAATTGTCGTGTGCATACATGAACCCGAGCAACATGAGTGAGGTTTGTAATACAAATATCTGACTCATCTGCTTAACCCATGAATGAATTCGACAACGTTGGCGGCAATATTGGCCAACAGAGATTCAAGACTCACACAAAGGCAAGACGAGATTTTGCCCTTGCTCATGATGGTGGACCGCGGCGTCTTCGGCCACGATTGGGCCCATCGGGCCGCTGTGATAAAACCTCTCGTAGTTGTGGATCATCTTTGTCTTTGTCGACGTGATGAACTCTAACATGTCTGCGAGTTGGGATCCGTTAGTCTGCAGACTTCCAAAAGTAATTTTTTTTTTTAAAAAAAAAAAAAAAAAAGGCTTCCAAGATGGCCAGGGATGGGCCATTGCGGACAGGGTTCATATATACCTTTGAAGATTGTCCGGACGTGGATACTTGTGTTCTCTATCGGGACAGAATGGACAGACATAACCAGGAGAATCATGTACAAGGCCATGACGAATCATTTCGTTTTTACGCTTAAAGCCTTTCCCCCCCTCACTTCGAGGACAGCCTTGAACTGAGCAATAGTGTGGACGAGCTGACGAGTGAACATTGGCATGGGAGTTGAGAAGATACTGGGTTTGAAACGGCTGAGCAGTGCACCCGGGAACGTTACACACATATGCGCCGACCTGAGGATGAGTAATGCCATCAATACTCATACGATCGACGGCTGATGTTGAGGTCGACGTTGCTGGAGTCGAAACTGAACGGTCGGTGCTCGGGGTTTCACCTGCGCCGCTGCTGTAGTCAGGATTGGGGCGTTGGATTCCACCAGTGTTGTGGTAATAAGGGCTAGAAGCAGGCAAAGAGTTTGGAGACGGGAGGTTTCTTGCATAGCTCTCGTTAGGGGATACGGGAGGCGAAGTATGGATAGAAGTAATGGGGGGAAATCGGTGCATGCCGGGGGTGGGGGAGGCAGAGAAGGCTGGAGTATGTCTGGGACGGGAAGCGAGCCCTTTTTCTGCTGCAGCCATTGACTCGGAGGGCAAACGGTCGATATCTCCCAAAGTTGAGCGAATGGAGGGAAGCATTGGACCGTTGGAATCAGATCTAGGAGAATCCATTTGAAGCGGGGGAAGCTCCCCAGGCACTGTCAAGACGGCCAGTGATGGAGATTTGGGACCAAGCTTTAGATCGGATCCAACATGAGAGTAAGCTTTGGGAAAGTCATCGCGGAGAGAAAGTCGTCGCGTAGAGACAGAAATGTCGGCGGGAGTGGCTGCGAAAGCCTGCAGTGCGTTTGCGGCGAGGTTTTGTAGAGAGGGAACCGTCATGGTAGCGTCGTCGGCGGACCCATCAAGACTTGACTCGTCGTCTGGGGAGTCTTCGTCACAGGGAAGAACCTGTCGTCCAGCGACACGAGCGATCTCAGGGTCGCGTCCGTTGTCAAGATAAGCGACCAGTACAGCATCCCCCGAATTGGGACGGACCTTACGGCGATTAGATTTATCGCGTTCGTCGATAGAGGCGGGGCTGAGACTGACTTGAGCTGAAGGAATATCTGGGGGTGGACTCGGAGAAAGTGATAGCTTTGGTCGGTGCGGAGTCATGAGAGGGCTATCGCGAGGAACCACCTCATCCGGGTCGTATGTATCAGCGACAAAACCGAGGTGCGCTTGCTGGGGCTGCTGATGTGGAGCGGCCGTGGCCATAATTGTCGCGTTGACGTCTATTACTCAACTCGCCATGGCCCTCCGGGAGGGTGGGAGGCGGCCGACACGTTCCTGCGTCGGGGCCGTTGGATTATAAACTAGTTCTCCCTGGAGACAGGTGAACTCTTGCGGAAGCGAGGACGATGACGACGGGGACGGATGTGCGAAGCGTGCAACTGAAGGAGGACGTTGAGGCTAGGAAGGGGCGGTTGACGAAAGAATGCGCACTTGAAGTGGCGGAATATCGGGGGTGTGTAGATCGAAGCGCACAATATCGGTCGCAAGGTTTGGGATCTCGGGCAGTGGTTAGGCGGCTCTGGGCTGAGAAGCGGGTGAGAACGGCGATGCGCAGTGGCGGGGGTTGCTCGGGACGTGGGCCAAACACGCAAGGCTGGAGGGTACGAGGGCAAAATGAGAGATGGACAGGGCAGGTGAGGGCGAGATGTCGAGGGGAGAGCTGAATAGGCGCAGAGTAAGACTCGGAGGTAGTAGGTAGTACTGGGGTTATTGCGGTGGTGGTTATTGGCATCCGTTGGTATGGGTGTGGAGGAGAGCGGGATGAGGGGAGGGGAATAGTGTATTGAGGCTGGAGGACGGAGAGCGAGGATAAAGGTAAGATCAGGTAATGCGGCTAGTACCTAGGTATGACGGGTACTTGAACGCTCCTAGGGCATAGCAATAGGTCAGTAGGTACCGACACTGGGAAGTACCTCTTGCCCCCCCCCCCCTCCCTCCCCCAAACTGCCAACTCGGCGGGCAGCCAAATCCATTATCCTTTTAGTCCCTCATCCCCAGTCTCTGCGCCTCGAGGGCCGCAAGCCAGGGCATTTAGTGTGGAGACAATGCGGCGTTTGATACGGGGACCTGAAAGTGAGCAGAGGCCCAGACTGGCCGGGGTTGGGGTTGGGAAGCTGAAAAGTCGGCGTGAGACCGGGGTCGGGGGCTGGGCCGGGGGCTGGGGCTAGGAGTATGGAGATGGACGGGGGAGGGGGATGGAGGATGGGGGAATGGGGTTAGAGGAAACCTTAGTATGGGGAATGGGGCTCTGCTACTGGGGAAGGAAGGAGCGCCGAGCTCGGTATATGTCAATACAAATTGCCCTCGACTCTACTCGTGGTTGACAGGCGAATTCGCAAAGTCACGTCCATTTGACCCAGCCATTTCCTTTGGAAGACACGTGGGAAAAGGCCCAGTGAGAAAGTAGAGGGTTGAGGACGGGCGATGATAAATCTCGCATCCACGTGTCCATGAAGCCTCAGTTGCTAGTGGTCTCTATTTCCCTGGGCTAACTGTATGGACGAACCTGATCCTGGAAGGCCGAGTGCCAAGTGAGGCGACGTTAATGTCGGTCAGTCACACACACATCGAGTGCGAGACATCGGCGATCCCCCGGTTTTGCATCACCGAACCGCCTAGTTCATCCTGGATGTTGTGGTTTCCCATTTCAGAAACCCCCCCTCGCACCACCCATGTGTTTGTTTTAATTGAGACCACTCTCTGAGCAATATATTCTGTCTTTTTTTCTTTCTCTTTATTTTCTTTTTCTTTTTCTTTTTCTTTCCACCCTCTCTGAGTTGGCGGAATCATGTATGGTGCGGGTGGGTGCAGATGAGGACAAGTGAGTGTCTGGCTGAGTGGGCGGGTGGATCACGGTATGTGAAGGAGTGATGGAGCAACGGAACCCATTCGCGGCTTCAATTCTGAGGGACGAAGTCATTGCGACAAAAACGGCCATGGCACAGTAATCAGCGACTTCCGCTAGGGTCACTACCAAAGCAACATTGTGCATGTCAATTTTGTGTTACCCCATGCAAACGTGAGCGGTTCTGGCAGGGCTCCGATTCACCAAGTAGCCCGCCCGTCCGGCGTGATGTCCGTCACCAGCCGTAAAAAGGAAGCCAAAATCGCGACTACGGTACGCCTCGCCGGGCCTAGGTGCCTTCGGGTGCCCTCGCCTCTGCTTCAACGGTCTTTCTCTTCGCTTCTTTCGGCTACGCTTGGCCCCTCCCCTGTGTCGGTTCATTTGATGGGGGAGGTATTAATTGCCTACCGACCCAAGTCAGATCTGGCCCCACAACAAACGCACTTGCATGCTCCGGTGACTGACACCTCGTTATGTTGATTCATCTTCGGATTGGGCCGTCGCATAGTTTTGCCCACTCCCATCATTGTTAATATCAATGGATGCGCCGGTGGTACCCAAATCTTCCAACGGTAATTACCCGGTAAACCCGCATTCGTCGTTTTAGAGGGGTTCCCACGGCGAGCAGGACCCGTCCCCACCATATCCAGCCGCAAGGTGGGTCAGAGGCTCCTGGACGAGGGGAAGTGGGTATGTACCGTGTGACAAGGGAACGCGAATACACTCCGTCTCGTGGCATGTACCTGTACTATTGTATACCCACTCGGTGTCGGTTCCGTCAACACTCCATGAACCTGTAAGTTGCAAGTAAAGTAGTACGCCGTGGTTAATGAAGGGAAAGAACGGGATTGCGTGGAATGACGTTTTTAAGCCACTCCCCATGTTTTCCTAGGGTCCCCCTTCATACCTGTGTCACCGTTCTCTTGCCGCCGAGACCAAGGAGAAAAGTGCCGGGTGCTGGAAATCGCTCTCTTAGTTTGGGGTGTACTTGGCCGAGACCCCGCCATTTGCCTGCCCGCTGCGACCCAAAAGTTCTTGGCCGCGGATTACCCGATCTTTATTCGTTCACTATTTCATAGGCCGTCAGGTGGTTCCGTGAGCCCTAGTCGCCTCGGAACCAAGCCTGGCCACACAAGCCCGCCCATCGGATGCTTGACACAACTCGGAAAATTGAACGTTTTGAAAAACCACCATCCTCAAAAGCACATACAAAGAATTCACTAAAAAACCTGCTATTTCCTCCGTCATTCTCTGGTCCGTCGCGTCCTTATGACCGGGGTATATCCGGGGCATGCCTCCAGCTTTTTATGCCTCGTGGCTTGCTCGGGACGGGTTCCGATCTCAAGGGGATTCTTCAGCTAATTACACAGTGATTTGGAATATGAAAGTTTAATTCAAATGTGAAATCCCATGTCAATTTTATTTAATCAGCACTTCTACTTATTGCTTTTCTATTGTGTGATTTTATTTTGCCCCTACATCACACCAACTCACCCTGTTCGTGCGATGGGTGGCGTGGGACCTAGAAATATTGAGAAGTGATGGCTCTCCTGGCTTGGTTACTTCCATGCCGATTGATCTCATTTCGGATGTTCAGCATGAGACTCTCACCTGGTCAAGCGAGATGTGCCATCCATGTTATCTATTTGATGTCTAGCACGACAACAAGCTCGGCTGCTTATTGATGATATAGGGTTGCCGTAGGTCTGCTTTCTATTTAAGGATGTATGGATGGTGAAACTTAGCGTGCTGGGAAATATCTAAGGCCGGAACGGCCCACGTTACACACATGTGTTGTCAACGGATCAGTGGCACTGCCAGTTCGTCAACATGAGATTTGGGCCTGGGCATCATGTGCCTCATGGCGGAGACTTGATCAAGAGTACTTCATTTGTTATAAGAGGGAAACCACCGTTCTCTTTTGCTGGATTGTTTGTCACGTGGCCTCTTCTTTTTGATTTCCCAAATATCCATGCTGCCCAGCCATCTCCACAATTAATGCCAACAGCGTTTTCGCTGTGCCGATGGGGCTCCAACCGTATCACTCATCTCAATGAGTTTTCTCGCCCTCGTACAAGAGCACACACCTTCTTCTTGGTAAGTTTTCTCTCTTCCTTCACATAAGAAAAACACGGAATCCTAACCGCTACGTCTAGCCCATCTCTGTTAGGCTTATATTTTTATTCCTGATTTTATACTTAAGTGCCGAATACTGCCAAATGCCGCGCCGACATCGCCGCTTTATCTCTCAATTGTCCTCACCCACAACTGATGCCAAACATGGATGTACCAAAAACCATGAAGGCTGTTGTATTCGATGGTCTGCGCAAAGTTTCCGTTCAGGATCGTCCCGTCCCCCAATGTATGGCGTTCTTCTGCTACGCTGTATTCGATGGTTTAGACTGACCTCCGCAGTGCGGGATGATCGAGATGTGATTCTGAAGGTTCACGCCGCCGGACTATGTGGATCGTTAGATTTAAGTCCTCTCGACTTATGATGGATTTCTTGTTAATACAAATTGCAGTGAGCTACATGTTTATCGCGGGCATCAGCAATCAGACACGGGGTTCATCATGGGCCACGAATTCACAGGAACTATTGTCCAGATTGGCTCAGCCGTCAAATCAGTTGGAGTCGGTGATAAGATTGTGGCACCTTTTACAGCCTCCTGGTAAGCAACTCCTTAGTCGTTGTTGTAGGGAACGCTTATCAGGTTATTAGTGGAGTGTGTTTTTACTGCCTCAACGGCAGCACAGCGCGCTGTGAAGAGACGCAGTTGTTTGGCTGCGAGACACTTGATGGTGGCCAAGCTGAGTACGTCCGGATTCCTCTAGCGGATGGTACTGTTGTGAAAGCCCCGGGCACTATTTCAGACGAGGCGCTTCTCCTCATGGCCGACATTTTCCCCACCGGGTTCTTCGGAGTGAAGAGCGCAATGGAAATGTGCCCTACTGTCAATATTCATGAAGCAACCATTGTTATTATTGGGTGCGGACCTGTCGGTCTATGTGCTATCGTGGCTGCTGCAAGCCGTAAGCCACGCCATTTATTTGCCATTGACAGTGTAGACAGTCGTTTAGATTTGGCTCGGAAGCTCGGAGCAGAGCCCCTTAACTTCGAAAGTAACGGAGAGGGAATGAAAACGCGCATTAAGGAAGTGACAAGTGGGCGAGGTGCTGACATGATTGTTGAAGTGGTTGGCCAAGTCCCAGCTTTGAAGACTGCGTTTGATTTGGTGCGACCCTTTGGAGCGATCAGCAGTATTGGAGTGCACAACAAAGAGGTATGTTTATGAATCAAACGCCCAAAAGGTTCTCCAAAGTTAACCGATGCAGATTCCATGGACTGGGGATGATATGTATACGTAAGTGAATCGTAACTTTGGATCAGAACAAAGAAAAGATGCTCACTTAATGATGCACAGGAAGAATATACGATTGCAAATGGGCCGATGTCCTGTTAGGAGTGTCTTTCAAGAGGCTCTGGAATTGCTGGAGGAAAAAGAGAATCTATTTAAGTATGTTGAAAAAAGAACCGCCAAAGTACCCATTTCTGTAAATCCAATGCTGACAACACGACCAAGATTTATGTTCGACCAGGTGATGCCACTCTCCGAGGCGCCAAAGGGCTATGAGCTCTTCGAGCAGAGGAAGACACAAAAGGTCATCTTTAAACCATAATTACTTCTCGTAGGTTTTAAATGGGTAGTCGGTAGTTAGTTTTGTCGGGGTTTCACCATGCCTTCATGCATGAAATAGTAGACGACAGTCGAGTCATTATGGACAGTGGCGAGCAGAACTCTCTTAGCCCTGGGCCCGGAATGTTGAATAGAATCAAAAATGCTAGCAAAGTAACCTAGAGTCCACCTCTCTTCAAGGTGTACTGCCAACACCCATTCGTGCTCAGGATCTAGAGGAATTGTTTCTCCAGTGATCTCCTCTCGAGTCAGAGCTGCAATCTGATCATCTGGGTGTATGTATAGCCGGCGAGGGGGGAGTCCTCTGATTAATGGCCGCCATCCGGGTATCTCATGGGTTTGAAGTGAAACCCAATCGTGTTGGTCTTTGAGGTTTCGCAAAACGGTCGAAGTAACGTCGACCAATGGGTTATGAACAGCCATACTGTGCGTGGAATATGTGTTGAAGTGTGGTAGCCTTGAGCATCAAGCTAATCTAGACTGGTGACAATAGTGGAGAAGGCACGAAAAATTTTCAGGAGGTGGAGGGCGGAAGCAATAAAAGTATCCAGCATACTCGAAGAAAAAGGATATCCCTGGATGAGCAAAGTGCCCGGGCACGTTCGATGAGAACGGAAGAAGGCTCTCGTATCCTGCAAATGATGGGAAAAAAGAGGCTTGAGAAATATGCGCTAACCGAGACAGGAGTATTAGATCTGCGTCTCGATTTCGAACTCGATGAAGACGTTACTAACATCAAAGTAACTCTGCTCTGAAGCCACCGTAAATTTCGTCCAGTTTCAGCATAAATACTGGGACACTCCACAATTTTAGCGCCGCATGCCCTCCAAAAATACTCTCAGAAACGGACGGCTCATGGCTGCAGGCTTCCGTTCCAGGGTTATTCGGTCGCACAGAGTTCTGTGCCAGGGTCTGTGGGGAAATGCCATGCTAACTTGGAAACTAGACTAGGCTGATCATGACCATGCCGACATTGTGTTTGGACGATATGATCGCATCAAGAAATTTATCAATGTTCCTCCCCCATCATCAGGGGTAAGGCGCATGACGATGCACCCTCCTGACACCAGGACAGAGCCCTTTCCCTCCATCGACCCCCCTTCACCTACGTCGCCGCCTACCCCAGAGAACTCAAATCATCACCTGCCTTCGTCACCTGTCGCAAACCGCCCAACCGCTTCATCTTCCATCAGCAGCCGTCTTCGCCGTGTTTCTGAAAGCTTTGGGCAATCCGAGTTGCCAGAGGGCTTCTCTGCTGCGACTGGTTCCCTAGCCGCTACAATATTCTCCCATCCAGCCGCGCCTATTTCCAGAACCCACTCAGCAGATTTGGCAGTCGCACAGCCTCCAACAACGAGCGAACAACATTCGAGACGGAACACGGCTTCATCTGCCATCAAACAAGCCTCGGCGGCCGAAACCAAATCAAGTCCGACATCGAGAATGAATAAACAGTTCAGTGGCGAGCCAGCCGATGCGGCGCCCTTTGCAAATGGCTATCACTTTCCTCCTCGCCACACGTTTGCCCAGTCGACTGGGCGAGGGCTTCGCGCGTTCTGGAGCTACTTCTTGACCCCCGTGGGCTTCTGTGTCACTATATATGGTCTTAATGTTGTCGCCTGGGGCGGCATGCTATTTCTACTTCTCTGGTAATGATGATTTCCCTAACTGCAAAGTATACGAGAATGCTAAGGATTAATAGTAATGCGTCTCCCGCCATGTGCCACCCATCGTGCAATGACATTAACTCTCCACGACGCAAATGGATCGAATGGGACTCACAAATTTTGAATGCTCTCTTTTGTGTCACTGGCTTTGGATTAGCTCCATGGCGTTTTCGAGATCTCTACTTTCTTCTTCAATATCGAGTACAAGGCAAGGATCTTGCTCTCAGGCGCCTGGCAGGTATACACCGTGGATGGTTTCGTCTAGCAGGATCTGCTGAGCTACCTCCAGATCTAGGGCCAGGCAATATCATGGAGAGGATAAGCACGGTTCCATCCAATGCAGTGCCGTACCCCGAAACAAAGATCCCTGATGCTCCCTTTACCGGGCGCCGAGCTCCCGAAACTCGACTTTGGAAACTTGACTTTGTCATTTGGCTTATGGTGTGGAACACATTCTTGCAATGTTGTCTTGCTGGGTTCATGTGGGGTATGAACAGATATAACCGTCCCAGTTGGGCAACTGGCTTGTTTGTCGGTTTGGCTTGTGTAGTTGCAGGCGTTGGGGGATTTATGATGTTCATTGATGGGAAGAACGTAAAAAGTGTTGAAGGAGTGCCTGTGAGTCCCGAGGATTTGCAGCAGCTTCAAAGGGACAGAGAACAAGGTATCTGGCATTATAATAATATTAAGGATAAGGATCTAGGAAAGGAAGGCAACCCGACAAAGAACTAATACCTGACCAAGAGAGAATGCGGGCGACATGGTCAAATCGAATAATTCGAATCAACATGTGGATTTCACAATAGGCGGTAGCGTTAATCTATCGATGTAATGGGCTGGGTTCCTCGTGGCCAGCCCCGTTTTGCTTGCATCAAGAGAACAGACTTTCGTAGACCACTTATTTCGTTGTGTACAGACTAGACTTCGCACAGCTACTAAATGGCAAGACTGTGGTTAAGATACTGGACCTAAGTGCCTGAAGCATAAGTAAATCTAGACCGAGAATTTTCCCACGTGTTACCCGGAAACAACCATGACAATGATTTATCACGGTCACATCATTCTTCTTCAACATCTAAGGCTCTATTCAATCGTAGGGTTCGTTTACATATAATTTTGACCACAGGGTTTATTCTTTCGCATGTATGTGATTCTCTAAGACGTTGTAGTATTAATATGTTAAAAAGAAAAAGAATAAAGTCAGACTGGTCGATTCTCACATAGATTGTGAACCTGGCGTCGCTAGTCATCGCCAGCTCCGTTCGCATCCTCCACTTTTCGCGACCAAGCCCCCCTACCGAGTAAGGCAACTGCAATGGAGTACACAGGGCTAGCTCCCCCCACTGAGACATCCCCCACCCCGCTCCGCCTGACATCTTTCGACCTCATGACGACTTACCCTGGCAGTCAGTCAGCCTTCCATTCAACCAACCGTCCTCAACTGACTGCACCGAGCAACGTCGGCCCCAAATCGCCCATCTCCATCTCTGCAACAGCGCGACCGTCACCCCCGAATCCCCATACGCCCCGTACCGCTATCGCAGCCCCGGCATCATGGGGCTGGCCTACAACACCTATCTCAACAGCAGCAAGATCTACGGCTGCAAGACGTGCAAGGCACATCTCGCCAACCATGAGGATATTATCAGCCGCGTGCGCAACCCCATCCCCTTCCACTTTCATTCTTGAATCTCGCTTTCGCTCCTTTCGCGGGTCACTGCCCAGATTAGAACGCTAACGAGGGAGCCCTGTCCAGAACTTCCGCGGCCAGCACGGCAAAGCCTACCTCTTCCATAGCGTCGTCAACATTGACACTGGTTCTCCCAACGAACGCAATATGACCACCGGCCGACACGTTGTTCGGGATATCGCCTGTCGCCAATGCAAGGAAACAGTGGGCTGGAAATATGACAAGGCATACGAGCCGTCTGAGAAGTACAAGGAAGGAAAGTTCATTCTCGAGGCTGAGCTTCTCTGCAATGTCACTTGAATGACGCCTCCCCTGCATCCTACCACGGCTGGCTGTTCACTTGCAAGACTTCGGCCGGCACACAGTTGTTGTAGGAAACGGTATTTCCCTTGGCGTTAGTAGGACGGTTCGAATTGTGTCGTTGATTTATCATTTCTTGTTGCATCGGTCACGGCGAATGGGGGTTATTTTTGAGGCTACCATCACACACGTATATATTCACTATCTTGATGTTCAGACTAGACTACTCTTCCAAATCTACCTCAAATGAAATTTCCAACTCCCTAGGCGCCGCCTAATGAATCCATACTATTACAGCTGCCTGGTCTATAAGCGATGCTGCCACCTCAGTGAACCTCGGATCGATCATTGATGTTCGATGGGTTCCTCGGGTAGGAGCTCCTCAATCTCTTCGTCAGGTCGAAGCGACTTCAACGGCGGGTGTACAATGCCGTTGAAAACAAATGTGAAATATACCAAAAGGCCGAAACCGACAATCTGCAACCATTTGAATGTTTCCCATCCAAGTCCCAGCGAAACAACCCAGATGAACAAGGTTCGACAGGTATCGATGGTGGAACGCGACGTAGCGCTGACGCTCCGTGTAACAGAGAGTCCAAAAAAGTTGAAACCACTATCAGAAGCACGATGTTAGTTCTTCATAGTCCAAGTCCGCTCAGGGAAAGGGAGAGGGGCGCGTCCTTACCCGATGCTGACCATGATCAGTAGACTGGACACCAATACTTGTTTGTTGTGTGTCATTTGGCGCCAGCCTTCGGCCATATCGAAGGGACCATATTGACCGGCATCAGTGGCGCCAATCGTGTAGTGCAGGACTATCATTCCGAGGACGGTGACGGTGAACCCGAAAAGCCCTTCCCAGCCAACAACCTTGATGGGCTCGATGGGTGAGTTCTCAAGAATCCACTCCTCCAGGACAAACTGGGTGGCTGTGAAAATCTGGGCTCCCGCGATCAATAGGACACCAACAATTGCCCTTCCAGCATCAGAGAGACCATCCGGAGTGACCAGTCGGCGCTGAAGGAGATTCGCTGAAAGCTCGGGCTTCTCATCGGGCCAAATGGCACCAGCAAGACCAACAATTGCGACACCAAGAACAACACCAAGAAGGGAGATCCACTGGAAGAGCCAAAGACGTCGGCGGAGGAAGATTACGCTGAACAGGCCAACAAAGAGAACCAAAGCACCTCTGGTCATTTGATAGATTGAGGCAGCAACCATGAGAAGACCTGCATTCATCAGGGTGGTGCCGCAAATATCGCAAATGGCCGGCAATGCGAGAAGCACCACACGGCTTCCCTTCAGGAGACTACCCTGGGGCGAGCCCAGTAGCTCTGCCCTGTCGCCATCATCATTGGAATTCACAGCCTCATAGCCTTGCTGGGCCGGTGTTCTTCGACGCCATAAGGCCATTAGGCCAACGACAAGCCAGCAACCCATCTCGCCAACAAACATCTGTGCTGTTTGCAGAACGGGTTGATTGAAGAATGTTCGATCGCTCGGATTGCTGTCGGGGCCACAGTTTCGAACGCATTGATTATCCTGCGAAGTTCAGTTAGCATTCTCAGGATATATAAGCTGGAATCAGCATCATGCCTGATATTTCGTCAACAGTGTATTACAGACGCCTGTCAACAGCATCATGGCTACAAGGAACGGAATCATCCTTGGTGACGCCATAATGATGGATGGCACCTCGTGCTGTGGTTTCTTGCTTTTTTACAACAGTTGGTATATCAAGAGAGAATGTTTGGAGGATGGTGATGTGAGGGAACGATGCCAAGGGAGCGGAAGAGCATGCGGTCGGATGAAGAGGTCTGAGCCTCGAGGCTGAGGGGGCTAGTAGGCACGTCACGCGCATCTAGGGGACCGCGGTACGGAGATCGGCGGCTCCTCAATCATACCCTGCTTATCTTATCTAGGCACCCCTGAACGCGACCTCTTAGGGTGTGCTCCGCAAAAGGCCGATTTGCGGGGGGGGGATGGAGGGTGTGATGTCAACACCCAGCCTCCGAAGGGAATTAGGCCAAAAACACACGAGCCGGAAGGAGTTTGCTAAAAGCACCTCTATTTATCACTTGATATGTCTATTTCACCGTAGCCTTGGCTATCACAGAATCCGAAGTCTGAGAACTCAATATCGTCTGACTCGCAGTATCATAGACCTCTGGTTAGCCCACCCGCTCTTTGATCACCTGCCCATTGTTCAGGGCCGCCAGTCACGGGAGCAGGGGGGAAACGACGGCCTATAAGGGCCGCCACCACAATGCAATCGAGGTAGCACTGGCTTCAGAATCTGGCCAGCGGTGATGACTACCCACAAAAAGGCACGTGCGCTTCCTTTGAGTTCACGATACGGCCTACAAAACGGGAAAGGGCTCACCACCTTGGGGCCTCATACGTAATCCGTAGTAAAATGTCAAAGCGATGGTTTATTCACGTTGCTGATCATCAGAATATACTATGCTCAAGCCCCTCAAGTGCGAATATGGATCCACAGAATCACGCTGCGATCCCGCATAAGTGTCGGTGTAATAGTAAGCTTTTCACTTGATACAAATTCGCGGATTTAGTCCTGGCTGTCCCAACTCAGTGAACAAACTAAGGGAAACCCAAGCGAAGATACGCAGTGCTTAAAAATATTTCATCTCAATTCTCTAAGATATCAAAGCCGCCAGGAATCTCGATGGCATTTCATGTCCAGGCCCAAGGCCATGAAACGGAAGTAGGTACAGTTAGATCTAAAATAGGTACAAGGTAATTCAAACAATTTTGCCAGGTGAACATGACCCTAGGATATCACCACGTAAAGGCTTCCTCGATAAAATCGATGCTGGTGCGGTCTTGTCGCAGTCGCACCGCCCGACGCACCTCGTCACTGAGGGCACCTGGGCCACACACGGTGACAACCATGGCACCAATTTGGTGCTCTTGCTCCATTGATAAGAGTGTCTCAATGTTAGGGCGTCCGGGGAACATCTGCACAGTTGATGACGGGCTGTGAATCTCTTTGGTAGAGCGAGGCTGACTGACAAACAGCATGATTCGGAGCACGTCTCTTCGCTTATCCATAGCCAGAATCTCGGTCATCCAGGGGCGAATCCACTCCAGGTGCTCTGGGCTCTGAATAGTCCATACAAGCAGAATCTTTCGAGTTGCGACGGTGCCTTCGGCAAATCCGGCAACTAGCCGCTGGACATATGGGACTTGATGTGTAATGCCAACACCACCAGCAAATAGTACCACGGTACCGTATGAGTCGAGAGAGTGTGTGCCGCCATAGGGACCTTCGGAAAAGCAAGTTGTTTCAATTCGACCTCCGGGTGCAGCTGCGGCTTTCTTGTAGAGCGAGTCAGTAAAGCCCGTTCGAGCACGAATAATGTACGCCACGCGCATCTGCTGAGAGGCAGCCAGATCTTGGCGTGTTGTTGCCAATCTATCGGCTCGAGGGTCTTCCACTCCATCAACCCAAGCGATAGAGAAGGGGTGAGATTGCCATAAGCTCAAGCTAGGCATATACAAATAAGCATGCTGACCGGGACGAACGCTCCAAGCACGGGGCAGGGTCGTGGTCAAACGAATAGCGTTACCAGGCAAAGCTTCAACGATGGTTCTGGAGCGCGAACGGCCGATGTGGGTCCAAAGTACCCGAAGAACACGAGCACCTCGGTCCGCAGCCCAGAGTCCGATGACAGCCTTGATCCATGTTTGGTAGTGCTTGAGCTCTTCGTCGTTGAAGTGAATCCACAGTCCGTAAATTGCGAGAATAGCTAGAGCAATATGGGCAACCTTGAACACCTCATAATAGGCATGTCGAATTGGGCTGTACGCTTGAATTCCAATGGCAACGAATGCGCATGTGGCCTAGAGTGAGTGTTAGGTGAAATTGCACTTGAAAAGCACAGCTATCAAGCTATGCAGACACTGTGGAACAACTTACAACAGAGCCCCAGCCGAGAAATGCGACCTTTGTTAGGCTTTCGAGGGAGGCTGAAGACCACCCGCCCTTGGCGAAGTGTGCAAGCGTATGGACAATAGCCTCTAGAATGGCAATGCGACCGAACCATCGATGCATCAAGTTGTACGTATCAAAAGAGATTCCCAGCAGAGGAATGAGCGGATTGTTTCGTCCAGCGAGAAGGAACAGTGGGATCTAGTTCAAGCGAAAGTGCAAAGGTTAGCGACTGTGACAATATATCGACCAGTGCATCTAATAAATACCATGTTGATAGTAGATAAGACTCCTGCGCGGTTGCGGAGTTGCGCGGCAGCAATTGTGACATTTTCAGCGTAGGGGATCTGGATGACGCAGAAGACCACATTCGTAGCGAAATAGGCGATGAGAAAGAGCAGCTGAAAGCGGGTGGGCAAGGTGCCAATGTTGACGGCAGAGCTCAGTTGAATCTCGCGGTTGTGTCTCTTACGGAAGAGGGGAGCGTATAGCATGTGCCGTTTGAGGGAGGCGAGATGGGGGGACGGAATGGCGAAGTAACGTTGACGGTCGTTGTTGAGGCACGCCACCTTGCGAGTGATCTTATTGATTTTATCGGCCAGTTTCCAGACGATCACAGCTGCCGAGACAGCTCCGCAGATGATAAGAATGAAGTTAGACAGTTCACGGTTGTGAAGTGCACCCAGGTGGTCGAACTTCGCAGCCTCAGGGTCCTGTTGGGCCCCGCCTCCAGAACCTGAACCAGCCATGGTGAGGAGGGTGAGAGAAAGGAGTGTAGTGAAGAAGAAAAGGAAGAAGATGGGGGAAAACACAGGGCAAAGAAGGAATGAAACAGGAACTGCAACACTGGTGTTGAGTCCCGTGGATGAAGGGAACAGACAAAAGTCAAGAGAAGGTTAAGAGAAAAGAAGACAAAATGGGAAAGGGGTGTGCGGACGAGAGGTACCAGCCGCAGGGTCGGGACACGCGATGACGGGCCAAGAGAGAAACGGGTCCGCCAAGTGCACAGGCACCCGGTAATATATGCCTGGTAGTTGCAGTGTATGTATACAAGCGTGCTACGTAAGTGGTCGACGCGGAAGAAATAATACGACAGTGTGCTACACAGCCTAGACACATTCGAAAACGTGAGAGGGGAGCGGCGAATGTCACTCTGCAGGTTTGTCACGGGCACACAAGCGAATGGCGGCCAATTGAAGGTTATCTTCTGCAAGGGCCCGCACGACAGGAGCGACGGCAGGCGTTTCGGGGATCCAGAAACAGAGATTCGCACCGCGGAGACAAGCAATCTACGATGTCCTGCGGCAGATCGTTGGTGGAAAGCCACTAGACCCAGCAAGCGCTGAAACATGGCATTCCCGGCACTTAGGCAGTACGACCCATTGATTGGAGGGTCTCCTGGCACCTATGCGGATCCACACAAATAACATGGCGCGTATAAGCCCCTGGTGGGTCATAGCAAGAAGCAACGGCGGTTTCAAAGCCACCTGCCCTTACAGCTGGACGCGTACGCTAGCAGCGATTTCAAAGACATTCTCGCACATCTAACAATACGAAGAGAGAAACCTACTTGGCGCTACATCAGCTCGTCCCAATCATCATCGCTGCCCTGTCCATCCTCAGCGCCACAATGTGACACACCCCTGGGTCGTCCAACCCCGGCCCTGGTCCCCGCGCGCTTGACCCTCCTGATCACCCCATTATTGCTTATCCTTCCCTCACCATGCCCATTTTGCCTCTGCCAGCAGCATAACTTTGCTTCGTCGCTCCGGCTTTCAATTCCGCTACCGGCGTAGACAATCTTGGCACTGGTGCCATTCCCGGCCCCCCGTCCACAAATGCCGATCGAATGCTCCCACTCGCCACCCAGTTCGTCCATACTGTCATCCTCATCTGGGCAGTCGCTCTGGCCGTCCCTGGTCCTTGAAAAGAGGCTATTGCTCATGCCACTCGTATCCCTTCGGTTACCGCCCCGTCTACCCAATTCTTGCGTTCGGGTATGGCCCCGCATCCCTCCCGGGTTTCCCGGGGTCTGCTCGGTGTCATCCGATGGTTCGGCCGTGTCCTCGTCATTCCCGCCGTTTCTCTTTGGCTTTGGACTTGGATGAACCCACTCACTAATGCCCTCTTCCCATCTCCAGCCTGAAAAGATAGTCGCAGTCCCAGTGAAACCGCCGTTAGCCGCAGGAATTTTTTCTGCAAAAGCAAGGTCGCGAAGATCCTTGGTCTTGTGTGCCAGAACAAAAGCACCATCTACCCTCAACCCCTCGCGAAACCAATCAGGAAGGCCAAGGCTGTCCAGCATTGCGCAAATTTCCGCCAGGGCGTCATGGCTCGCAATGCCGCAAACTCGTGCTCGGCATTGTGCGATAGAGCACACTAAAAATAATGCGTTCCGATATTGCGTTTGTGATGAGGAACCATAGTCCCCCATGAGTAGCTGTTTCAACTCCACCTCTCCATGTTTACGTACTGCTGGGTCGATTTGACCATTCACCTCCATTGCCATGTACCGCACCATGGCAAACATTTGGAGATCATCGGCAGCTGTCGCCTTGCTCTCGGCCTGTAGGCAAGTTACAATTTGATCGAAGAGATGCGTTAGCCGGCGAGTGGCATATCTGCCAGACGGCCTTGAGCTGAGAGATCCCCCACCCAGAACAATTGCCGTCAATCCAGCAACCACGCTGGTCAATGCTTGTTTCTGTGCATTTTGTCGAAGCGATTCCCCTGCCTCCACATGCAACAATAGCCGTTCTAAAGCCACATGTGTGAAATTCAGCGCCGAGGGTTCCGGCTTGCTCGTAGAGATCGCTTGCAGTGCTGCCATCCATATGTCTCTGAAACCCTTTGTGTACAGCCAATCCAAGGGCAATTGCTTATTCTTGACAAGACTGGAGAGGCATTCAAACGCCATTCTCGAATTGCTCTCTCCCTGTAAGCTCTTCGCAATCGCCGCCAGCGGCTGCAACTTACGATTCTCTTGGAGCAAACTCAGTAGGCTTCGTGGGCCCGGTACGTGGGATGGAAAACTCATGACAATGGCAATGGCATCTTGGTGGCATTTGAAGCTCAGGTAGAGATCGGCAATCAAGCGCACGAATTCGGGCTCAAACAACCCTTCAGAGACGGCTGTTTGAAGAATCGATAGAGCGTGCGCGCGAACAACAAATCCCAAAGGCCCCCATCCTGACTTGGCAGATCCAAACATCTCTAGCTGGCCGTATAGCTCGATGGAAGCATTTGTTGATTTCCACGCAGATTTCGCTCCCTCCTCCTCTGCCACCTTCTTATCCCAAGATTCAATTTCAGCCAACGCAGCGGGCACTTTCCGTAAGCACATGCCGAGCAAACTCTTTGGGTGTGGAACAGATTTCGTCGCATCAGTGGATCTTAGCAGGCAACTCAACCAGCCGAAAATAGATTCATAGATACGATGATGATCTGCGGGCGTACGAGATCGCAGCGTGTGAAGGTCGGTGACAAGAGATGGAGTTGCCGAACTCGATACCTTCTCCCTGAATGGGGAGCATCGTGGCAGATCGGGCTGAGAGCATATCTTGCGAAGCACAGGCGTGGGAAAATCTATCCGCCCAGATGCCGGAGAGCAATGTCCTAGTTTCATTGTGCCCAGGGTTCGAGTTGAGCGCGGTGGTGTAGTCAAAGGTGTCGTTGGATGCTTCGGTTTCTTTATGGTCGGTTGGCGTTGTGCATAGGTATGGCGAGCGCGTTTTGGAGGTTTCGTAGGACGCTCATCATTGGAACTGCTTCGCTTAGAGATGGATTCCATTTCTGGTTGACGGGCCTCATGGATCAGTCTCCTCAAGGTCCCAAGGCGGCATTGCAGCTGACGAAGGAGCCGATGGCATCGGGCGGCCGTCCAGGGCTGGGAGTCGATTTGGATCTGAAAGTGTGTATCGGCCTGCATCCGATGCGCCGGAGGCGGCGAAGAGGGACATATCGCCTCAATCATAGATGCGTGAATGGTAAAGCGCTTGGTAATCGGTTCAAGCGAGCTTGTTCTTTTCGTTTTTCGGGGGTTGTGTTGCTCGACGGACGCAGAGTTTTGAAGTCAACAAGAGCCGACCGGTCATTTAATGGCTGAGGAGCCATGTTTAATTGTTTACTTACTTCCCCTCTCGGACTAGTGGAGACGGCGATTTCTGGGGCAAGCAGAGGACTGGTGGATGCTGGTTACAGAAATACCTAAGATTTACATTGGCCCCCTTCAAAATTAGCAGCCAACCGAGGTATCGCCAGTGTCCAGGGCCCCTCCTCAGGTTAGCCCCAGCTACCAGGACCGGGACATTGCCGTTAACATGCACAATAGCCGTACAATTTTTTTCTCCTCGTCCACCACTCTGCTTTTTCTTTGGAAAGACCAAGTCGTTTCAATTGTCACCTGTTAGCACCAGTGCATGTCCCATGCCTGGCTTTTTTCCTCTTCTATCCCACCTTGTCTTCTTCTCTGACGAGTTTCCTCTGTTCTAATTGTTGAAGAAAATGGCTTCCGATCCTGTCCCTCCCGCTGCTGCGCCTGGTCAGTAAAACCCATCCCACCATCCGCCACACCCCCGTCACTATCAAAATCGTTTAACTAACCTGGTACAGCCGCTGCGGCCGCGAGCGAGGAGTCAGAGAACAACATGCCTGCCCCCGAGGTCGATGCCGGAGCCGAAGGTAACACTTGCTATTTTCAATTTTGGTACCATTGGCATTTCTAACACCGTTTGCTCCCAGCTTTGCTGAACCTCACCATCGTTCTGCCAGATGCAAAGGTTCCTAAAATGCAGATCATGGTGCGTTGATCTCTGGTCCAACATATACTCAGTTCTATAGATTAATGCTCACGCTTTTACTCAGGTGTCGTCTCAAGAACAAGTCCATGAGGTTCGCCAGTCGGTCATCGATTTGCCTGCTGCCTTTCAGTACACATGCTTCCACTTCGAGTACAACGGCGAGCGAGTGAATGACTTCATTCCCCTCGCAGACATCCCGGAGCTCGGCACCGACCCTGAATTCCACATAGTTGAAGATCCTTACACTGAGAAGGAGGCTCGATTGCACTTTGTTCGAATTCGAGAATTGATCGGTGCTGCCGGAGATCGCTCAGACCCCTCTCAAGGCGTCCTCCCTGGTCTCTCACTCTTCGAAACCGTCACTAGCCAGGCGCAAAGCAATGAGGAGTCGACCGCCGAGCCTCCTGTCCAAGATTACGATTTCGAGTCCACTCCTGATCTGACGAATCTCGTCCCTAAGGAGATTGACCCCGCTCCCAAGACAGTGAAATCTATTACTTTGTCATCTTGGAACCCTCCCCCTCCCCACCTGAGGCAGCGCGGCCATCTATTGTACCTCATTGTCACCACCACGGAGGGTGAACAATACCAGATCACTTCCCATATTTCGGGATTCTTCGTCAACAAATCTTCCAATGCGAAATTTGACCCATTCCCAAGACCAGCGCCCAAGGGTCAATCTTCCCATTCCTTGTTGGGCCTAATTGATCTTATCTCTCCTTCGTTTGCCGAATCATTCACAAAGCTCCAGGAATACAACAACCAAAGAGATCCTTTGGCCACCTTTCAGATCACCAATGCCATTCCTGCGTCACCTTGGGCCGTGCCTCCTCCTACCTCTTCCCTTTGCACACATCTTCCCGACTCCACACGATCTCAGGAGACGTACCTGCTTGCTGGAGTTGAGAACACAGACACTCTACGTGATTGGAACGAAGAGTTCCAAGCAGCAAAGGAGCTCCCTAAGGAGTCTGTTCAAGACCGTGTCTTCCGTGAACGTCTCGTATCAAAACTGTTTGCCGACTATAATGACGCAGCTACCAAGGGTGCTGTAATGGTCGCTCGGGGCGAGATAGCGCCTCTAAACCCTACAGAGTGCCGAGATGCCCAAATCTTCGTTTACAACAACATCTTTTTCTCTTTCGGAGCAGATGGCGTTGGCACCTTCACATCTGAAGGCGGCGACGAGGCTGCCAAAGTGGCTACCGGTAAGGATGTGGCCGGTGTAAAGCTCGTAAACCAGCTTGATATCGAGGGCCTATTCACCCCGGCCACCATCGTCGTTGATTATCTTGGAAAGCGAGTTGTTGGGCAGAGCATCGTCCCTGGCATCTTCAAACAACGGGAGCCTGGCGAAAACCAGATCGACTATGGCGCTGTCGATGGTAAAGACGTCGTGGCTGCCGATGAACGGTTCGTGGCCGGGTTTGCTCAGCTCTCCAAGGCTCTCAAGGTCAAGAAGCATCCTGTGTGGGACAAGGATGGCAAGAGATTTGATTTAGAGGCCAGCGTCGAAACCAAAGGATTAATGGGAACTGATGGCCGCAAATATGTCCTGGACCTCTACAGAATTACCCCATTGGACATTACCTGGCTAGACGATGACAAGGATGTGGAAGAATATCCTCATCGCATGACCGTCCTACGACCAGAGCTGGTTGACTCCTTTGGTCGATATAGGATGAAGCAATGGGTGGACAAGGAGTTAGCCAAACGAAATGAGGCTGCGAAACCCAAAGAAGAGGATGAGAGCGATAAAGAGAGCGATGAAGAGAGCGAAGAGTCCAGTGATGAAGATAGCGACGAGTCCAGCGACGAGGAAGAGTCCGCGAAGACCAACAGCAAGAAGACAAGGGAGGAGAAGAAGTCCGAACCCAACCTGTCTGATTTTCAATTCGCCCTAAACCCTGATGCATTCAGTGGTCAAACCCCACAAACAGATGCCGAAAAGGCCGAATTTGCCGCAGACGAGGAAGAAGTAAGAGCTGCCGGTGCCTACTTGCGTGAGCAGGTCATCCCGGGGCTGCTACGTGAGCTCTCTGACTCGGATATCAGTTTCCCCATGGATGGCCAATCGCTCAGCAAAATTCTACACAAGCGTGGAATTAACATTCGCTACCTGGGCAAAGTGGCTGAGCTCAGTGTTGACGATAAGCTGCGATGCCTCCGGGACATTTGTGTTCAGGACATGGTGGCTCGATCGTTCAAGCATATAGCTGCAGGACTTCTCCGACAAGTGCCAGTTCCGGCCATTCCTGCTTGTATCTCACATATACTGAACTGCCTCCTGGGTGAAAAGTTCAACCCCAAGCCAGTTGCCGAAATTGACTCGGACCTGCGAACCCTCTATTCCGATGCCGATTGGTCTTTTGAGAAGCTGAGTCCTGAGGCGTTGCGCTCTAGCATCGAGGAGCAGGTCAGCAAGCGCTTCAGGTACAAACTAGACGACCAGTGGTACTCTCAAATTCGACCCACTCAACTTCTCCGTGAGGTCTGCTTGAAATTAGGCATTCAGGTTCAAGCTCGAAATTACTCATTCACAGGCGACGCCGCCGCCGCCGCTGCTGCTGCTAAACTAGCACAGCCTGTTACCAACGGACAAGTCAATGGGGAGGCCAAGAAGAAGAAGAAGAAGGGCCGTGACTCTCCTCCCCCTGTCGTTTCCGTACCAGTGAATATTCACACTTTCAGTCCCGATGATGTTATTGATCTGGTACCCATCGTCAAAGACTCCTGCCCCAGAAGTTCGCTCGCTGAGGAGGCTCTCGAGGCTGGCCGAATTTCTCTCCTACAAGGGCAAAAGAAGCTCGGCCAGGAGCTGTTATTGGAGTCTCTCTCCCTGCACGAACAAATCTATGGGATTTTGCACCCAGAAGTTGCCAGGGTTTACAACAGCTTGTCGATGCTGTACTACCAGCTCGATGATAAAGAGGCAGCTATTGAACTCGCCAGAAAAGCCATCATTGTTGCTGAGAGAACCGTTGGTGTGGATTCAGCAGAGACTCTGCTTAACTACTTGAACTTAAGCTTGTTCCTTCACCAGGTAGGAGACAGCAAAGGAGCTTTCGCTTACTCCAAGCACGCCATCAAGATGTGGAACATCATCTACGGACCTGGTCATCCCGATTCTATCACCACCATCAACAACGCCGCTGTTATGCTTCAACACCTAAAGGCCTACCACCAATCCCGAATCTGGTTCGAAGAGTCGCTTGGTGTCTGTGAGACCGTCTTTGGCAAGCAGTCAGTCAACTCTGCCACGCTTCTCTTCCAACTTGCACAGGCCCTTGCCTTAGACCAAGATTCAAAGGGCGCGGTCAACCGCATGCGTGAATCCTACAACGTGTTCCTTGCAGAGCTTGGACCCGAGGACAAGAATACCAAGGAGGCGGAGAGCTGGTTAGAGCAACTCACACAAAATGCTGTCTCCATTGCTAGGCATGCTAAAGATGTTGAGGCACGACGTCTCCGGTCAGGAATCCGATTTAACACCAGAGCGTCCCCTGCACAGGCCGCGTCTGCCGTCCCCCAAGGCCGCGGTTCCCAGGGATCACAGATTGACTCTCGCAGCATCGACGAACTAATTAAATTCATTGAGGGCGGTGACCAAAAAGGCTCATCCTCAAAGAAACGACCCGGTCGCGGCAACCCCAAGAGGCGAGGCCAGTCAGCTCGATAAACACCACATCCAGAGAACCTTGAATCGATCTCAGAGGTACGCCGTTGTGCAACCAAGAGTTGTGCAACTGCCGTGTAAAAGTAGGAATGAGGCATGGGAAAATGGCGGCGGGTGGTTCTGATGAAAGACGGCCCCTGGAGTGGTATGCTTTGGGATGGTGGTGGGATTGGGGGGCAATGGTCATACAGTTTGCATCTACAGGCGCATTGCATATGTACAGATAACTATATAAAAAGGTCAAGGCCACCTGATGATGAATATCTTCACTCCAATACCATATTGGTCAACTCTTACACAAAATCGCTCCATGACAAGTGAATATGAAATAGGCACGGCAACTATTAATTTCCTACACTATGAAATCCACCAACCCTACGACACAATGCAACCACAACCGAGGTTTTCAGCAGCAATCGGGCACACTTGATTCGTCTTTGGTACCTACTGCGGAATTCATTATAATCTCACGTATTTATTTCTTGCCTGCGAAGCCTGTACCTTCCAAAGAGAGGAAAGATACTCATCCCCCAGTTGCTTTTGGAGATAAGATCCTAATTGAAACATAGATCCCACCGAGAGGGCTACTCAAGCCCCAAAACCAACATTGATAACGGTTGGTGGTCTATGACCAGGGATCGCATGTCCTTAGTAGTGGATTACATTCATATCGCTATCATCTCACGGCTACATATTCCATGGCCTCCCAAATGAAATGCATTGAAGTCGGTCTACTCACATATGCCGTAATGCTGAGTATACTTCGCACCAAGCGAATACATGCCTTCCCATACCCTCTTAAAATTATCATTGCAATCGTCATCGAAACATCAGTTATGCCCCTTGAGAGTACTTCCAATGGATGCGCCTCTGCCCACTGGGGCGTGGTAAGATCCAATACTTTGGAAACCCCTATCATAGCCACTGTCAGCACAGTTTCAGGTTTTGTATGGAAGGGATCAATATACTTGGTCAAGTCAAACCCTTGTTCTTCTTCCATCTCGCCGGGGTCCTCTTCGGCCGCTGGCGGGCTGCCTTTTTGTGGACGTGATGGGCTACTTGGAGGGGATTTGTTTCCTCTTGGAGGGCTACTACTCTGGGGTGGCAATGCACCTCCAGGCTTGGATGGGCTGAGTTCGTAGGTACCCAAAGGTTTGAGTGGGGTGCTGCCAATGTCGGCATATTTCCAAAATGGTGCTGGTGAACTCGTTGGCATGTGTTGGCTTGGCCTCTGTGCTGTGCTCGGAGGAGCCAACTTAGGATGAACCCTTGGAGGGGCGGGTGTAACGAAGGAGTTTCCATCCTCTTGAAGGTACGAAGATGTAAGGGTGGGAGACTGAGGCTGGTAAGCCGAAAAAGATGAATCAGTTGCTGTGGACTTCCTCGGCCGAGGCAGAGGGCTGCCATCGGCTGTGAGAGTCGCGCTTCTCCCCAAGGATCGATCAGACGGCCTGTCGGGAGTCGATTGTGCGATCAACAGAGACGATGGTCTTGGCGGCGGAGACGCTGGTGGTGAACCTCGACGTTTCCGCGCAGAAGCTGGTTCACGGGACGCAATATCTCTTGGGCCGTGTGTGATATAGCTAAGTTGGCTGGGAGAAGATGGGGCGGATGACCCTCGATGTCCGCCACGGCCAATTCGATATGCATTGCGAATCATCTCTTCTCGGGCCTCAGGGACGATCTGCCATTTCATGCCTTTTCCTGGTTCATCAGTAGAACGAGCAACTTTATCAAAGGCCTTGTTCAAAGACAGATTATGGCGAATAGAATTCTGGATCGAGTCAGCAAAATCCCGTTCCATCCAAGTCAGATGCTGATCCTCACCTGCCAGCCCGCTGCCTGTTGATGGCGATAGTAGGCGTAGCTGCTCATTATGAAGGTATAAATGCCATTTAGATTCAGCTTTCCATCGGGAGCATTCAATATAGCTTGGGTTATCATTTGAGCGTAACTATACTGAGGCTTGATATGCTGATTCTCATCTTGGCTCAGGTCAACACCATTTGTACCCACCATTACAGCAGGGGTACTAGCCGCGGGTGATTTGGTATGTGACGTGCGGAGGCTTTGGGCAGACGGCGGCGTGCCGGGTCGCTTATACTCGGGGGGCGCCGGGGCAATGAGGGGTTGCCGACGTGAGGATCGAGCCTGGGGAGTTTCGGAGTTGAGTCCGCAGCGTTGCAAAAACGTGGAGTGAACATGCAAAGGGCTGATCTCAGATGGTAGCACAAAAATCATCTCTACATTTCCAATTTCGATGACTTGCCCACTGTTGAGGGCGTGCGATAATCCAGCCTTGAGGATTTGGCCATCAACCTTCGCTCCGTTTCGGCCCTTCACACGAAGGAACCATTTCTCATCCTTGGAGTCAAAACTGATGGTAGCATGTTCTCGAGACACCATCTTGCTCGGCCCCAGGTCGATGTGGACCTGGTCTTCCTCATTATCAGCTGTGCTATTGGAATGAGACACTTCAGGTGCTCGGCCAATGTTGACGGCGAGCTTGGTAATGTAAAAGGTCCAGTCCTGTGCTGCGATCTTGGCGTAGGCTTTGACACCGTCACCGTTGGCCTCGTGAATAGAATTGGCATGGTCCTTGCTAGCCTGAACAGGCTGGGTTCTCAGCTGCTGGGTGATTTGGGACACAAGTTGATCATCGTCGGTAGTGGGGGAGGAGTCGTCGTCATGGATCTGTGAAGAGGGATAAGTCAGCCGGTCTGCACCGAGGCAATGAGCACTGGAGGTATTCTCATGAGGCCTGAAACGAACCTTCTTACGGCGCTTCGCAGGGCGACTGGGTGATGAATCTTCAAGGTCAGCAGGTGTTGTGGTCGCACCCTTGCGCGGATCGCGACGGGCCCGCTGGGCACGCTTTGTAGAGGGCGGCATCGCGCGCAGGTGGCGGGCGTGGGTGTTGGGAAAAGACGAGAGTGGGAAGATGGCCAAACTGAGAGCGCACGAGTCGAAACGCGAGAGTAATTATCAAATGAGCCGCCTCGAGCTGTATGTGATGATGCGTCGGCGATTGTTCGTCGGCGATTCGATTGAGATCGAACATTCAGCAAATACCTTTTAAAGTTTGTACCGCGTTCGCGTCTGACCCAGAGTCCTTAAGTGGCAGGGCAGCGGGCTGGGTTTTCTGGCCGTGGAACGAGGGATGGACCCCCGATTTGTGCATATGTCACCCACAACCGCGACATTGGCCCACCCGATGCAGAACATGGAAAAATGGTGGCCAGTTGGGTCAAGTCTCGCCCGGCCCCCTTGAGCCATTGAACACAACAGTTTGTAATTGACACGTTCCCCCAATAGTAGATGTGGTTTTCTTCTTCATACAACGCTGAATGCCACCTGTGCATCCACGTTTCCTCTATGCAATAGAATAGAATGCTATCTGTGAGGAATTTTGACAGGGCTAAAACAATCGATTTCATATGCAGTCTATGCAGAAGTGCGTACCTACCCAGTGGAAGGTACCCTGGTACCGAGAAACAGAGAAGTGAAAAATACGTACTGTACTGACGGAGGAGTGACGAAACGGCATGCTGATGAGGTACATTGCAGTAAGGGGCGGCTTAAGCCAAGGCAACCTATGTTCCAGCCAGTTTCTAATAAGGGACCAAGCGTTGTGCCCTTACAAACCAGAGACAAGGTACCTTAACCCCAAGCGTCGATGTGGTGTGGAAGCCAGTCAGGTACACAGTACATAGCACCCTGACAAAGTACCTAGGTACCTATTCGGTTAGGTGCCTGTGTCCGTCCCAATCCCACCCGCGGTCCACCAGCATGACCAAAGCCCCTGTCGCCTTCTGGTATCCGTTTGTCGCGTCGCCCTGGACCAAAAAAAAACCCCAGGCCATCAAACCGCAATCAATCGCCTGTGCAACAATCGCCCACTTAGCTTACCGTGCGTAGGTACCAACTGATATAACTCCTGTCCTCTTGTCAAGGAGAGTACCTTGCCTTCATACTAAGAAAAGACATCAGGTCCAGATATTGTTGCCTCAGGCCAGACACTCACATGCTAGCCGTTTGTCGCGCGCGCCTGTCTAACTCAAGCCTTGAAGTCTTGCCCATACACTCGCCAGGCCACCAGAGGGAGAAACACGCCGAGCAAACGCGTCCACTTCCTCAGGACGTCCACAGTCGAACGCCCACACAAATTCTTTCTCAACCATACCTCACCTCCTTGCACGTATCTCCGATATCCTTCGCATCCATACCAGATTCTGTGTCACCTTGCATTAATCCACTCCCTTTGCCACGCTTTCCAAGGCCACAGACAACCTCTCTCAAACTGCGACAAAGGGCCCAGACTGCATCATCGGCAGACCCCTTCCCTTGCCCTGACTCGGAATTCTCATCAGCCTTCTCGTCGATCATCTCCACCCCCCCCCGCCTCCCTACCAGTCGCCCTCGGCCTTCGACTTTACATTCACATCTCTAACCATCCCTCTGTCCTGACTGGATCGCGATCGCTTGTAGTTGGGCTGAGACCATGGCTGGTGAGCAGGCATACGGCGTTACGCCGCCCATCTCTGTGATGCTGCCCACCGAGTCGGAAAAACGAGCCAGTGATGCCCTCATCGAAGAGCTACGCAATCAAAAAACGTTTGAGAGCCCGTCCGATACCCAGAAGAGGCAAGTTTGGTCAAGTTCATCCTAACCTCGGCTCAATGCTGACATGGATCTCAGATTCGAGGTCCTCGAATCCCTCCAGACCATTTGCAACGAATTCGTTCGCCGCGTCGCTCAGGAGAAAGAATCTAACAACGAAGTCCTCGTTCGGAATGCGAGGGGCAAGGTGTTTACATACGGCAGTTTCCGCTTAGGTGTCTTTGGTCCCGGCTCCGATATCGATACGCTCATCGTTGCTCCAAAATATGTCACCCGCGACGACTACTTCAAACATTTTCCTGATCTGCTGGTTGATATGGCTCCAAAAGGAGCCATCACCGACTTAGCAGTAGTGACTGATGCATTTGTGCCCATCATCAAATTCGAATACTCCGGCATAAGCATTGACTTGATTTTTTCTAGGATCATTCAGAAGCAAATATCTCCGGATTTCCAAGATCTCAAGGATTCAGGCCTTCTCCGAGGCCTAGACGAAGCTGAATTGCGGTCCCTAAATGGAACCAGGGTTACCGATGAGATTCTAGCTTTGGTTCCTGAACAAAGTACATTCAAGCTTGCGCTGCGAGCAATCAAGTTATGGGCACAACGCCGCGCGGTTTATGCCAACATCATGGGCTTCCCAGGTGGTGTGGCATGGGCCATGCTGGTTGCGCGTGTCTGTCAACTATATCCCAAAGCCGAAACATCCGTGATTGTCAACAAGTTTTTTCTCGTAATGAGTCAGTGGCGATGGCCACAACCCGTGCTTTTGAAGCCAATAGAGAGCGGGCCTCTGCCTGTCCGTGTGTGGAATCCTAAGGTAAGCAAGATAATTCTTGCGCTCATCCAGTCGATTGACTAACACGATCCTGCTAGCTGTACAAAGGAGACTCGTTCCACTTGATGCCCGTGATCACGCCAGCCTATCCATCCATGTGCGCCACCTTCAACATCACGCGATCATCGATGACGATTATCAAGCGAGAACTTCAGAGAGGCCTTGAATTATCCGAAAGCATCATGATAGGCAAGCGCCCCTGGAGCGATCTGTTCGTCAAGCATACATTTTTTACAGCAGGCTACAAGTATTACATCTCGGTCATATCAGCGAGCAAGACCAAGGAAGCCCATAAAATTTGGTCCGGTTATGTCGAATCTAAGGTTCGAATGCTTGTCCAGAAGCTGGAACAGCATCAATCAATAGCGCTCGCACATGCGTTTAACAAGGGCTATGACCGACGGCATCGTTGCAAGAGTGACGTCGAAATTGAGCAAGTGCAAGACGGTAGTCTCGAGTTCCTCGTCACAGAACCCGCCAATGAACCAACTGGGTCTAACCCCCAACTCGGAGAAGAAGGCAGTATTGAAAATGCCTTTCCAACTGACGTGTTCACTACGACGCATTACATTGGTCTCGAACTCGATAGTAGTAAGTTCCAACTGTTTAAACAGGGTGTAGACATCTCCCTGGGCTATTTGCACTATGCAACTTGGGCTGAAACTTTGACAATGCTAACCCAACAGATGCCAAATCCCTCGACTTGTCCTATCAGGTAGACGAATTCAAGACACTCTGCACCCAGTGGCAAAAGTATCAGGATGAGTTGAAAGAGTCTGTTTCAATTGGTGTACAGCATGTCCGAAAGTGAGTTCTGTTGTCGATCTAGACTTGAAAATTATTTAGGCAGCTAACATAATTCAGTTTCAACCTTCCCGACGACGTGTTTGAGGCAGGCGAGAAGAAACCTCAGAAGAAATCGGGCGGCGCTAAGGGTGCCAACAAGAAACGGGCCCCTTCCGAGGTACTTTTTTCACATCTGACTCCTCTTATATATCCCAATGCAGCATCGGTGATAGCATATGAATCGAGACGGAGCAAACTGATTGATAACCAGGAACATCCACCACCCGCAGCAAAACGACAGCAGACCTCGGTCGCGGCCGCTGGTTGAGTATCCCCGTCTCGTATTCCCCAGACATCTCCTGAGAATTACCGAGCCGAGGTGTTTAGCCCAATCATAGTTAGGCTACGTAGTAACATTCACAGCCTGGACAGTCTCAGCTAAGACGACGTCTTCAGGTTGGTCTTTTCTATTAACTAACGTACACCAAAAGTTACTTTTTTAATTGTTGGCCCGTTGAGTTGGGCCCGGAACACGTCATTTCGCACTCACTGCAAATGCCAATACTGTCATGATAGTACCGTCAAATATTGGCTCCTTGAATACATTTAATAATCACAGCATTGCACATATGGTGTGCAAACGAGGTCGGCTGCCCAAAAACGGCATTATGCCGTGAACCGGACGTATCAGGCGTCATAGTGCCAGCCACGGATGGCGTATGGGAGAATCTCTTAGATCTACACAATCCTACATTTGTGTGTTTGTAGTTAGGATGTCGGCTAGATCAATACAACTCAAATTTTGGGACATATGAGTCATTAATGGAGGTGTTTGCGCACACGTCTTGAGATTGACACCAAGCTTTTTGGTAAATGTCTCTAGCATTCGTATGAGCGTCTTGGTCGGCTCATAGATCGTCGTCGTCTTCGTCACTCCCACTCGACCAATCCTCTCGGTAGGCCTCAGCAAGCTCAGCTAGCCCATTGCTAAGACTTTCCCGTTCTTCCAGTCTAACAAACCGCGTCACTTCGGATCTCAGGTTTTTGATCCGTGGCGCTATTGAGGTATTGCTTGACAAGTTAGCAAGGATAGCTACATCTTCCTGATCGCCAGCACGTGGGAAAATGTCCGGATAACTGTCCAGTAATGGGAACTTGAGTGCCGTTTCATATCTAATATGTCAGTATGCATTTCGAAATCGATTATTGGAGCGGTAGAGGGGGATAGCATACTTGCGAATAACAGCCTTCCCTATGACGGGACGATCATCTATACCGAAGAAATCGACGTCGTCTCCAATGGGCTGAAGAGAACGACAAGACATAACTTGACCAAATACTTTGGTATGGCGGTCTTTTTGTGGGCCACGACTCCGGCCCAATTGGAAGAAATCGACGTCAATACGACTGTCGTTTGAAGAGTCAACGGCCGGTGCTACGGACATTTGCATGGCGGCCAATGGTTGGTTTCCGGCGGGGTTCAGGCATTCTGCTAGATAGTCCAGCGAGGCTGGCGGACTGGCGCTGTCATGTATAAGACGCGATTGCAAAGTAGCAGTCTCAAAGGCTGCAGCCATGGCAGCTGAAGTATGCCACATAGACTGAATATCAACTCCAAGTCCGACAGGAAGGTCTGCCTCTGGCAAAGAGAGTGGAACAAAGGTAGAGGCATGAGCGCATAATTGATCGATGCTGTGGGCAGTGTTAACAAGGCGAAGCTGACGCTTTGCCCGGGAAATGTCAAGCATGGGACTCTGAAGACCCCAAACCCAGATACACGTCTTGGGGTACTCGTCACGTAGGGACTCGATGTATGAAGAGGCAAACCCACCCCAAGCGTCATCAACAGAGGTGAAAACCTGGATACCCTGCATGAGATCGCATTCCTCCGCAAAGGGGCGCCAGTCCCGGTCTATAAGCTCATGCTCCTTATCGAGGGTTTTGAAGAGTTCCGTACCCATGGCAAACCGCTCAAAGGGCATTGTGGTAGAGTTGAGCTCGAAATCATAAAGCTGAACTAGAGATCGAGGGTGAAAGAAAGCACGAGAAAAGTCGGACCAGTATCGAACTGTTGAGGTGGTCAACTTTGGGGGGGCGGTGCCAGTATCGAGGCTCTGTTGGTAGGCACTAGGCTCAATAGGTTGCTGCTTGTGGACAACCGATGACCCCGACCTAGAAAGGATTTGTCAGGTTGCCCAAGAGGCAGCGTTTTGGGGACCTGTTGGCTCACCAAAGGGCATCAGGGGTAGCTTCCGACTCAGGCTCGTAAAGGGCATTAATCTTCCGCAGCGACCCAAAGCCGCCTTTCAGGTCGTAGATGACGGTGCGAGGTAAGAACGTTTCTGACCCATCAGCACCTAGGCCAGGTCGCCAGTGAACATTGTAGTCTACAAAAGACTTTTCTTCATCGGTATACGTAAAATACGACTCCTATGTTGTGTCAGCACTGTCGAGTGAACGTGCTGCTTAGATTCTAATCAAACCTGTGCGTTCCAAAAATGGGTGGCGGCATAATTGCTTGCCTGCCCCAGCTGGAGAGTAACAACTTCACGCATTTCACAAAACCACTGGGGAATCAATATTATAAAGGGCAGGAGTATCAAGGCAGCACAAGACCTTGATGCCAACTGCTAAAGCGTCCGCCCGGCAAGAGATAGGTAACAGTGGGGTTTTTCTATCAGAGCTGCGGTGAAGACTGCTGGGCTGTTCAGGACTGCCGTTATGACTGCCGTGAGCTTCTGGAGATGGCGCTTTACGTCCCCTCCAGGGTCTTGTTTCGTGGGTCTAATTATTAACAGAGAAAAGACCTCGACAGTAAGAATTCTAGTAGCTGCAACATCACAGCTGCCGGTGTTGCACTTAGCGGAATGTATACACCAAGAGGGGTTCTAAACGTAGATTTCAATTAACTAAGCCGAAATCATGGGACAGACGTTATACCTTTTTGGGTACACAAATGGTGGGGAAAATGGATCGAGACTGGTTCTTACAGGAGAATCGTAAGAAAGCTACAGGAGCGCCATGGCTAAAAGGCGGTACCTTCAAGATAAGGCTAGAGCTTTTCGCAGAATATATCTCAAGGCAGCCCCAGGTCTTCATATCTACCGGGTGGAAAGGCAATACTCTCACAACCAACCTCGAAAGCCAAGTAGGTATTCGAATGCAGCGCACAGATAGCCAGTCTCATTCATATATAAATTCTTCATGAAGAACTCCATACTCGATTCAGCTAATTCACGGGTAAATTGATCGACAAATAATGACATGAACAACCTGTAGTAAAATTGAGTGAATAAATATGCTGGATTTCACGATCAAGAAAAAACCTTGACCCGCAAAAATCCAGGCATCTTGGGTCAACATCAGCTTGCAAGTGTATATAGCGGATCTATTCTTGCGCTAAAGGGTAGCGCAGCGTACCCATTCTTCTGCTGGCCTTGCCCTAATTATACACATGCAGGGATAAGACTAAGCCAGCACTGATTAGCTGATTTACCAATATCACTTCCCACATACGACCATAGCGCTCAGAAAACACGGGATTCTATCAAGAACTTATCTACTAGATTTTGGCCTCCATTTTTGGCCTCCTAATATGGAACCAATGGTTGGAAGGTATTATTATGTAAACTTTAACTTGGCGAGCCTTTGTGGAAAGCTCGGTAGATTGCTTTTCTTATCCTGTCAAACTATACATAAGAAGGGCTCGCCTCCAGGTGCAAATGGATACCAACCTTATCTGAGGCAGTAGAAAGTTCGCCTGGTGCTGAGCCATTGCACTAAGACGCTGTGACTGCAGTATCACGCGAGTCGGAGGACACGGCCCTAGTAACTCGACCAAATTCCTCATCATCTCCTCCTCCCTAGCTAAACACCAATTGACCTCATCAGAGACTATTAACTGCTTAAAGGATAGCAAATTCCATCGCCATATACGACACAGTCAGCCCATAATGGCCACTGGCAATGCATCTGCTCCCGCGGAGGGTATGCTCTGGGGTGGACGCGTTACAGGTTGGTGGCTCTCGGCGATCAAGCTTCAAGAGCGAGGAGCTAGGTATCCCGATGGATAAGCTCTCACTTGAGCAACTGAAGGCTATTGATGATCGATTCACCAATGATGTTATAGGTATATTCAACTATGAGACAAGCGTTGAGTTGAGAACAGCTAAAGGTGGCACTGGTCGAGCAAGTATTCTAGAGCAGATCAGGGTCCTTAAGGCTATGTTAAGTTAGAGGGATTTGATAGTTCACAGGCTGCGGTCGGAGCAACGGAGTCGGGAATTTGGTTCTTTTAGGTTAAAGTTCATCAATCAATTCTTTTGTTATAAAAGACGGTTGGCATAAGGACTCACTGAACACACTAAGACAAGGGCGAGTACTGGGTGATTAGCCCCGGATTCAGTGCCCACAAAAGCGGCGACAACCTGTATCGAGATTTAACATATGTATAGAAATGCTTTAGTCAATAATACTTAGGTCCAATACTTGAGCAGTTGGTCCGTTCTTCTTGCCGCCACGGGTGCTGTACTGACCTGAAAGTGATCTCTGCTTAGTCTGGAAGCTGGGTCCTCTTCTTTTTTGTTAATTTTTTATCCGCAATATGAACCAGAGTTACCCATACATCTTGCATTAGTAAGTCCAAGTTGATTATTTGTATATTCTTGTATTCTTGTTGTCCCAAAAATATCTGACCAGATCTAAATTTACACTAACCACTTGTTCCATACCTTATCTCGAAGCTTTTGGGTCTTCTCTGAAGTATATGTACATATATCTATCTCTTGGTCGTGATTTTAATCGTAGATTCGCTAGGAAAGCTCCTCTGATATAAAATTAATGCGAGGCCTTCTTCCTGTGGTAGGTGTCCTCTCGGTCATCTTTTAAGCGAAGCCAGGTGGCCAGGGCTATGTAGAACAGGCAAGATAACATTACTATTGGAACATTAAATTGACCAAAGGGATTATGGTCATCAAGGCCTAAGGCGCCAGCTAGGTGCCTAGTATAAATACAGTAAAAAGCAAGATTAAAGGTATTATATAATCCTCTTCTAAATACCAAAAGGAGCCTTATTTAGCTAAAATAAATAAAATAATAATTATTATTATAATAAAAAGACCTCTAGTAGTTACTACCCTAACTATAATCTTAATTATATTATTTAGTTACCCTAGGACTTATTTATATTAATTAATAATTAGCTAATTACTTAAATTATAAAATATTATAAATTAATAATATATTAATTAAAAAAGTATTAAGCTAAGTTTTTAATAAAGTTTATCTTAATAAATAAAAAGCTTATTATATTAATCTAAATAATATTATAATTTAAGGCTAAAATATTTTATTAAAAAAAACTTTATTATAATTATAATTAAGTTTTTTATATTTATTATATAAAAAATCCTTTTTATTA
>JAKZGU010000207.1:0-50036 GCA_022837005.1 Calonectria pteridis | reverse complement strand
ATAGAAATCTATAAAAAACCTTATTTATTATTTTAAGATATTAGAATAATTTTTTTAGGAAAATTAAAAAAAAAAAATCCTTATTTATAATATTCTAATTAATAATATTAAAAGTACTTACTACTTATATATTAATTACTGCTTTTAATTTTACCTATTTTATCTTATTTAATTTATCTAATAAATTTAAGCCTTACTATAATATCTTATTACTATAAGTCTTTAATTAATACTTCTAATAATAAAGATATATTAAATAATTTAATATTTTATTTATCTTAGCTTATTTTACTTAAAGCCTAGCTTAAACTATAAGAAGTTCCTTTTTAATAATCTTCTTAGCTTTCTTAAGATAATTAAACTTAGACTTAATCTAAGCTACTAAGAAAATTAATATAAACATACCTAAAGAAAACCTAAGACAAGAATATACATAAGAACCTATAATAATACTTACTATATTATATAAATAACCTTAATAAATATATTTAAAATACTTAGTAGACTTTATATATACTATATACTTAAGATCCCTTTAAGAATAATAAGAATAAAATATAATAAAAAGAATTCTATTTTAAAAAATAAAATCTATAAGCTTAATATACTCTAGAGTCTTATAAAATCACATATTAATATCTATATAAAGAAAAATAAATATAGATCTAAGTTACTTACTAAGTACTAATAAGCTATAAAAACTAGTCTTAAGAATAAGACTAATAAAGAAAAGATATTATATTATAATCTATATATACTAAAAACAGTTATATATAGTAAAATATACTTAGTTCTAGCCTTATAAGTAATACCCCATTTATTTTATTATTATACCTAATAATAACTTACTTTTAATACTATAGCTAAATTACCCTAGATTAATAATTATTTAATAAAGATAGCTTATATACTAAGACTTTAGCTTATACTATAAACTATAAAGTATACCTATAAATTATAGAGTATACTTATAAGCTATAGAGCACACTTATGCTTTATACTATATAAAGGTAAGCTATAATTTAAATAGATATATATAGATAGATTAAAGTATATTATAAGGAATAATCTTAATTAGCTTTTAATATAACTTAATTATATTAATCTATAATTAATATATTACTAAATATAATACCTTTTTATAAATACCCTTGTATATTGCTTAGAAACCACTATATACTCTATATTCCTCTACTAATATAAACCTTATGCTTTGATTGGTTTATATAGTTAGGAATTGACTAGAATATTATAAATTAGTTTAAATATATACCTTTAAACCCTTAATTACTAAGCTAAAGCTATAATAATTAAGTACTTTAAAAGATATCTTATTTATAATCTAATTTATTAATTTACTATTACTAATATATACCTTAATAAAAAGATCTAAATAAAATATAATATTCTTAGTTTTATAGCCCTTAATAAAATCTTTTTTTTTATTTTAAATTATTATTTTATACTTTTTATAATTAAAAAAATACTATTTTTTAAGCTAAACTATAAAAAAAAAAATAAAGCTTATTAGCTTAGAATTCTAAATCTTATATAAATAATAGCTTATTAATTACTTAGTAAAAACCTTTATTAAAAGATAATATAATTATTTCTAAGAAATAATAATAATATTAAATAATAAACTTAATAAAATAACTAAAGATAAAAAGATCTTTTTTAAAGAAATTATTAATACCTAGTATAATAATTAAATAGAAAGGATATTAAGAGATTTAAATCTAATCTAGTATAGCTAATAGCAAGGTAAATATAGTAAGAGGTAGTTTAGAAAACTAATAAAAGTAATAAGGAAGTTAATAAATCTAGAACTCAAAAGTATAATTAATATAAATGTGTGTGTATGATAATTGGGGGTATAACAAATTGGGTCGGTTCTACATTAATTTGATTAAAAGTTCACTGGCATTGGTCTCCATCATAAAATAACTAAACTTGGTCAATAGTGTGTATATGAAAGGTAGATGTCCCTGTTTCTCATACCAGCATTCCATTCCATATACCTGTCGCCTATAACTACGGTCATCATCCTTCTTAGCCGCAATCGCATCCAATTTCACTCATAGGCTAAGATCAATGCATTAGAGCTCTGCCGAGTTGATGCAGCTATCGCCCTCCCCCCTTCCGTTATCCGTGCAACCACCTGCACAATACTGTACAAATTGAATGTCTCCGTTGCTGCCTCCCAGACAGAAGAACAGGGAGTTTTGGACATGATCGGTCCAAGTAGGCTGCTGAGCGTCGGAGAGACTCTCAAGAATTTGGTTTTCATAGTCGCCTAGAGAGGAAAAATTAGAATGAATAGCTCAGTTGGAAATGGACACTAGACGGCTTCAGAGCTATTCTTACCAACAATCAAAAGTGTTCTACCGCAGTAATTGTAGCCGGAGTTGCAGTTGTCTGCGATGACAGCTGGGGCAATAACAGCCAGACAGGTAAGGAGAAAAGTGGTAGAGCAGACCATGGTGGATATTTGATATGTAGAAGTGATCTGTGAAGTTCGATGGTCAAAGTCAAATCGACGGGGCAAAAGAGAATTAATATAACTAGAGAATTATATTCCTACCCTCAACATAAGTTGAGAAGCCCACGCGCTGTGGGTCTGAATAGGTCCAAGCTGAGACAGCCTTTTTACCTTGAATTTGATTAGCACCGCCATTGAAACCGGACGTGCCTCTCGAGCCACTGTTCCGATTTCTCGTATGACTCTTTCAGATGTGGCTGGCTGACAGATCACATTTGGCTAGACAAGTTTTTCAGTTCAGCCAACCCAAGCTAATACTAACAGAAACACGACTAAGAAGTCGCAAACTAAAGGTTGGCTCCTAGACAATTCTCCTAGAGCCACTTTGGCAACCCATCATCAGTGTTCTCCACGAGCTTGCTATATGAGCTGTTAAAAAAGGATTCAGAGCCACCATTTACCAACTCACCCACTAACCCAATGCAAATTCGAGATTTGTCGTCTTTTAGGTCTAGCTTCTCTCCATTATGCGGGGGACTGTCCCCAGAGATGAACTATTGAAACTAACGCTCGCCTTGCGCCACCTGCAGTGAATGGTCGCATCTGGATGGCCTTAGGGGTCGGGCCGCTCTTCAAATGGTGATCTATCAGCCTACTTTTTGGAACCTGCATAATCGATAGACTAGGAAATTGAAGTAGGCGGGCGGTTGATGGCCAATGGACCAACGAGGCTCAAGCCAACCTTTCAGCACGTGGTTGGCTTAACCCGTCCAGATGTCCAGCCGAGGGCTAAGGATAAACCAGGGCGATGCCCCTAACACAAGCAAAACACACGTGCCAAAGTGACCAATTCAGACGCGCCATATGTCACCGACGACCCGGACTACCCTGGACAGACATCCAGGTTTTGCCAATCAGTCATCTACCCTGACCATTGATTGGCTGGTCGCTATCTTTCTCGCGGAGTGCTTGTGTGATTGGCAGAATTCTGGCCCGGTTTGCGGAATCACGCCGACCGCCTCGATTGGTCTGGACCATGCTAATCAATGGGGGATTTTGGTTTGAGCAAGCATCATAGCGCGACGGTAGCTAGCTATCCCGCTTTTGAACATCGTGTCACAATTACTTGCGCGGATGTCTGTCATATGCTATCGCTGATCATTTTCGCTGTTGTATGTGGCACTGGAAGCCTATCGCCCCTAACGATGAACAGATATTCCTGTCGAGGCGGAGCTGTTAAATTTATGCATACCGCATAAATTCCTATCCCGTCAACGACTTACCACTAGCTCCAGTGCCCCATATCCGCCCGGACTTAGTTCGATTCATCACTGGCTAAAATGGAAGTTGGCGCCCCACGTCCATTAGGATCGTCCAGGAGGGATATCAGGCGCTACTTTTCCAAGGGCTTGGGTGAGAAGCTTCTGGGGCATATCAATAGTTCACATGGCTTGCATTAGACAAGCGCAGGACAGAAGGAGCTGAGTTGCAATGCGCGAGATCAAACAAGGCTAACACAAACCAAGTGAGACAAGCGCCTTGATTTCCGAACTATCTGTTGTGGCGTTTTAGAGTAGGCTGACTGCCAATTTTTATTAGGTTAGCGTATTGGGGGCGGATGAATGTCGGTTTGAATGCGATGTCAGAGATAAGAAGTGTGAGTTAGTTAATCATTACATGTGCTAGATTTACTTCGTGCTTTTCTCTCAACACGGCTTCGAAAAGGGCCGTTCTTTCGTCGCATCTGCACCGTGTCGTGAGTTTAATATTTCGCTCTTGAATCAGGTACATGGTGTCTTGGTCTAGATTTCAGTAGATGGAAATAAATAAAACAGTGTATCAGTCCGCCATAATCGCCACGGCTATCGCCTCTCGTATCTCTCCATCTTCTAGAGATCTGGTTGTGCTTACCTGCCCCCAGGCACTATTTTTCTTGCCCTGGGGCACATCTTGAACTGCGCCATCATTTCTGCGATTAACAGCGCGCCATAAATTGTCTTCCGCTATTAATTGACCAGCATTACTAGACATTGTGGGCTGTATTGCAAGTTTGTGACACCATCTTGATGTGAGAACGAGTCATGGGAATCGCGTCTTTGTCTTTCAATCGGTCAAATCAGTCCACTTCTCCATTCAAGTCATCGCGCGCACATCCAACCGAGCGCATCACATCAAAATCTGTCGATTTGGTGTCCGACATCAGGCATGGGCAAGCCGTACTTCATATGTCTAGGAACGAGGGCTTTTATCCTCCACCTAAGTAAAATTTTTTTGACGCAGGGCAAATTCGTTGAGAGCTTTTCACTATGGTCGAACCGGTTTCGGACAATCATTTTTGTGCACTACTTGCAATGGACAGCTGCTGTAATTAAGGCCAGCTGCGCTCATGGCGTCCAAGGAGCACGATTTAATCCAACAAGGCTGCCAGCCCCGCGCGGTCACTGATGAAGCCTGGATTCGTACTTGGCCGCCAAAATCTCGATGATTTAATCCTCCCTCCTCATTGGGAAAAGCGAACACTGATCTGATGCAGCACGGTCCCTCGAGGTGCTTATGGATGCACGCGGCTGAGGCTTGCCCTTGCCAAGCAAGCCAAGTCTTTCTGGGCGAACTTGACACTTTGGCAAAATCCTTTTTTGCATTGATTTTTGCGCCTGAAATCTAATATTTTCAGTTTATGAGTGGCCGCTGGCTACTAAGAAGAAGATTTTGCAAGATATGCAACATTCATGTTCATCCTTTGAAGCCCGAAAAGAGCCTACTTAAAACCTCGTCCCGCAGTCTGTGGCGACCACACGCGCATCGCGTCTTGGCCGAGCCCTCAAAACCGCCTGAATCACACCATCCCAGCCGCTAAATGGTCTCGCCTCACAGGGACTTGGAACAGTCCATTTTTGCAGACATGATCTGACGCAAACACGCAATCCAGCAAGTTTTTCTTGGTTCTATGTGGCTGAAATCAAGCGCGATAGGAATAATCGCCATCTTTTAAAATATGCACGATGCATCAAAAGTTTTCCCCTTAAGATCACCACTCGCTGCAGCAAACAACATGATCATTTGGAATCTTCTTGCCTTTTTGGCGCTTCCACTGTTGCTATTTCTGCCATTTGCGATCCCGCCCTTTTATGGAAGAAATGTCATCTTTATCTCCCTCATTTCATTTACCAATTATGCCTGTATCATCTCACCGTGGCCACCGGACGAGGGCCCGACAAGGCTTATCCGGTATGGTTTAACTGACTCCTGGATCTTCGTTCTCCCTGCAGTGCAAAGGTTACTCCTCCATAAGCCAGAAAAGGACTTTTGGCGCCTTGATGAGGAGAAAGAGTACAGGCGCTCGTACTCTCATGGCTGTACCGATAACAAGATGCACTGGGCAATGGCCCTTGCATCAACTCCTCGCGCTGTTGGATGGAACATTGGAAGTCGGAAAATAAATGCCGCGCGCGAAGCGATGCGAAATAAAAAATTTGATACAGCTGCATTTGTTTTAACCAAGCTACTCCGGGCATCTCTGGCCTATCTGGCTCTTGACGTCGTAATTGTTTTGGCTGGGAGGATCGAAGCTCCCCAGCGCTGGGCATGGGATCCAGCGACTCTCGGCAAAATCGGCATCCTGGAGTGTTTAATGGCGATATCGGTGTATTCCACCATGTCACTGCAATTCGAAATTTCTTCAGCTATCTCTGTGATACTTGGGCTGAGTGAACAGGAGGTAAGTCATGATACGTACGAGATTTTCTCAACCAGCTAACAGGCAAGGACTGGCCCCCGTTATCTGGGTCCCTCGCATCATGCTACACCGTTTCAAATGTCTGGGGCAAATTCTGGCATGGGTATATCCGCCAGGTGAGTATTGTAAATGAAGCAGGTCTGTGTTCATCTCTGAGCTGACATTTTAGTCCGTGCTGGGCTTTAGCCGTGCTCTCGTGAATGCCGTCAACGTCCCAAAGAGGTCTCTGACGGCCTATGCAATACATCTCATAGTTGCTTTCGGAATCAGTGCCTTCTTTCATACGCTTAGCCTTGCGGTAGTATCCTCAGGCCGACTGCGCACAGGAGATCTGGTATTCGATATGAGCTTGTTTTTCATGGCTCAGCCAGTTGCTACTCTTGCTGAGTCGCTCATGATTGCTTGCTACGAAAACAAGATCCGACATGCGTACAATGATCCCATGAGGCATAGAACCCTTTCAATAATTACGAGGCATCTTTTGCCTTACTTGTGGCATCTTAGGTACATGCTGGGGTATGTGTGGGTGGCATGTTGGTTCTTTGCGACGGGCTGGTGGTTTGCTCGTGATTACATTGCTATCGGCGTGCTCGAGTGGACGTTACCATGTTCCATCTGGAAAAATATGTTCAATTGAGTTCTACAATTCCTGGTCTCTGCAAGATTGCAGTCTCATTATACTAATTTAGACCATTGATCAAACTTCCTCTGATTCTCCTTCGCCTTACAGTCGAAGTCCCTTCAGTCGGTTGCTTGGGTAGCACTGGTGGCATCCGACTTAGCATCTACGCCTCCTTGAGCAGCATTAGTAGCATCAGAGTTAGCATATGTGCCTCCACTGCTGCCATCAGCTGCCTTGGTCGCATCCGAGTTGCTGTGGCCGCCAGTCCCTCCGCTAGCATCAGTTATGCCACTTCCACCTTGCGCCGCGTTAGTGGCATCGGAGTTATTGCTCGTGCCATCCTGGGAACCTCCACTGGCACCAGTGCTTCCAGCAGCAGATCCTTGAGGGCCTCCGGTTGCATCGGTGCTTCCACTGCCATCTTGGGCTCCGTTGGTAGCATCCGAGCTGGTGCCGTCTCCCTGAGAAGCCTTGGTATCTTGTGAGTTGCTGTCATCATCAGTAGCTCCACTTGTACCGGTACTGCCGCTGCCGCCCTGAGTGGCTTTGGTAGCATCGGAATTGCTGCCATCACCTCCCTGGGAAGAATTTGTAGCGTCTGTGTCGGTATCAGTACCTCCTTGGGGGCCCCCACTTGCGTCTGAGCTGCCATCAGAACTCCCTTATGCTGCCTTGGTAGCATCTGAGTTGCTATCGCTACCGCCCTGAGCAGCTTTGGTTGCGTCCGAGTCGCTATCACCGCCGCCCTAAGCAGCCTTCGTGGCATCCTAATCACTACCATTGTCACTCTGGTTGACCTTCATAGCGTCTAAGTTACTGTCGCTGCTTTCATCAGACGCCTTTGTCGCGTCAGAATCGTTAAAGCTTGAGTTGTTTGTGACTCTATCATCAGAACTCGGACAATGGTCCTTTGTGGAGGCTTTGAAAACCACTCCAATTTACTACTGAATGAGCTTCTGTTGATCAAAGTACAATACTGCGTGCAGATCCGTATCAAAAAAAAAAAAAAAAAAAAAAAAGACATCTAAGAATCAGTTACAGCTATGGCTGTCCCGGATCATATATTTGACAACACAAGACAACCCAGTATTCATACTGATTCATGATGCAGCTGAGTACCAATCATACCAAATGCGAAATCTTCAGATTGAGTAGAGCAAATCCCTGCAGCGGCCTCGAAAATTGAGTCCAAATTCAGCGCTCCCCGCTTTCAGCTCCTCTGCCGCCCCGCGGTAATTTCGAGGGACAGAGGATGCTGGAGCAGATTGCGCCTTAGCGATCTCACAAGGCGAGCAATCACGAGCCGCGTGCGGAGACAGCTGCCGCTGTGGCTTGTCTATTGGACTGATCTGAGTGAGCCACATATTCACGATCCCGCGAGATCCGCCTTGGCTCGAATGGCATCGTGAAATGAGCGCTTTCTTGACTCAAATTAGCCATCAGAGGACCAACTTCCAGGCAAACCAGGTAAGGGTAGGCTGCCTCTATTTCGGGAACCAAAGTCCTCGTTGTTCAGCTTCAAGCCACATTTTTGCCGCGCAAATTGTTGGAACGGTTTTGCAACCCATGTCCTGATTGCAAGTCAGACCCAGGATAACGCGCTCGCCGCTAAAGTTATCGCACTAAAAGCAAACTGAGCTGGGCCCCAAACCGATTAGTTTAGGTGCGGAACGATGGACGGTGAGATACTGATGAGCACTAATCTCGCTAGTCGTTCAGCTCCCACTTTTACCCCAGCAAGCGCGATCACAGTCCGCGCGGAGTGGATACTAGGCTCCTCTCACACCGATTCCATCATCAGCGAAAAGCTACGGGTGTGGTTTGCTGGCAAGGGGCTAGAACATGTATAGTTCAAGCTTCCGCTTATTACGCAGTACCAAGGCGGGGCCGTGAACGAGATCATGGCGGAAATCATACCCAACAAGTGTAAGCTTATCATTTTCAGCTAGCTTCAGATGTGGCTGGAGTTTTACTTAATTATGACAGCTTCAATGTATTAGAACATCTCAGATGCTCTTCAGGCAAGAACAGAACATTTTTACGTGGCAGTGTCCACACCAACTGCTCGTTTCCCGGGTAAAGGTCTTTGTGGTGAACATTGGAACGCCTGGGTGAAAATGATGATCCATACCCGTCGGTTTTATCCTGGTTTGTGCATTGAACTTGTGCATGCACATTCAATGTATAGGGTAGTAAGCTCTCAATATTGAAAGTTGGTGACGTAAGGAATGCCTTGTTCTCGGTGAAATTTAAAAAAGAAAGAAAAAGAAGAGTGACGGAGTTGTTTCTACTTAATGCTAAATTTCAGTCTGAAGCGGTACTTGTCGCGTAGTTGTCGTGGGTGTGATATTGCTCAGGCTATCGGCATGCTGTAACCACCCAACCATGTGTTGGAAAATGCGGTTGGTGTCATGAAAGTAATCACCCAAGCGTGCTCCTTAACATGCATTTGGTGCCATTTCGAGTGAAAGAACCATAAAAAAGCAGACAAGATCGGGTTGAATTATATGAGACAAATTTTCTCTCAGAGCGTTATTTTGCCTAGCCACATCTCGGTTTTGGCCGGATAATTAGCCATCATATCATGGTCCAGCGTTTCAGGCAACTTCCCTCATGCCAAGCTGCTAAATGACTCAAAATGGCACTTGCCGGTGACTGAACAAGATTACAAATACCTGCTGACTTGGCTAGGGATAATATGTTACATCATGTGACGTTGGATTGTTATAGGATCGGAAAGACCGGGGATTTTTCATGGGTTTTATGAAGCAATTGCGTCCCGAATTCATCAACCATGGCATCTTTGGGGTATGTCCTCGTAACCGGATCAACAAGTGGTATCGGGCGGGAGGTTGCGATAGCTCTGGCCAAGATTGGCCACTTTGTCGTTGTGTCCGGACGCAATAAAGAACGAGGTGTGGCCGCTATTGACGCTATCAGGTCAGCGGGAGGCAATGCGGCCCTGGTCCTCAAGGATCTAGCTCGACCCGAGGGCCCCACCGAATTGGCCCACGAAGCCAAGGAGGCTGCCGGCGGTCACATCGATATCCTGATCAACAATGCTGCCGGAGGCTTCTACGCCCTGTCAGACAAGACGACAGCGGAAGATTTTGAGCGGGTTTTCTCTTTGAACACGCGTGCCCCCGCATTGCTTACAGCCGCTCTCGCCCCGGCCATGGCCAAGCGTGGTAGCGGCACCATCGTCAATGTGACGGCCGCGGCCGCTGCTTTGGGGCTGCCTGGGCTGAGTCTGTTTGGCGCCAGTAAAGCAGCTCTTGCCTCGATGACGCACACATGGGCTGTGGAGTACGGCCCTAGCGGGGTACGGGTGAATGCCGTTCAGATGGGTGCTGTTATGACACCCGACAACATTGCTGCTGCCTCGGTGATGGAAGCGTTCACTCGATCAATACCACATGGCCGACCAGGAACGGCTCAAGAGGCGCCTGCCGTCATTGTCTTCTTGGTTTCACCGGGAGCATCCTATTTGAATGGCGTGGTTATTCCTGTGGATGGTGGCTCAGCCATTGCGTCCCCCATGCCTCTGACTGAAAAGGCACTCGATAGCGAGGACCTTCGTGAAGCTTCTTAGTTTCAGAGAGAGTCGCAGGCCCCTGTATGGTGAAGAAGCACAAGACTTGGATGTTGGCACCGTCACGAACTATGGATTTACGGATACAATAAGTCGTCGATAGCCAATCTAAACACTCGATATGATTTCAAATTTTGAAGAAATTTGTCTGAACGAGGACCGGTATTTGGCTTCGAAGCAAGGATTCTATGCCACTTAAAAAAAGCGGCGTGCATTCAAGTCTGAGGTTCTCGTGAATTTGGGTTATTGTAGTTCTAGTTTTACACTATGTCCAATACTATGCCTCCTGATATACTTTGGGATTAATGGGATTACTGGGATTACTGGACCAGACGGCCTTTTTAATACTCCTTTTAAATCCCGGCAGGCTGAGCCAGAAAACCATCTCGAGGAGGATGAGGCTAAGTACAATGGGCTGAAGAACCCAAACTCCTGTCTTAGTGGCTATTGCGCCGACAAGGAATGTGAATACAGTACTGCCGACCCCTCCCAGAGCAAGGGCAAACCCGATAGCACTCACATGCAACGTCTTTGGGAGCAGCTTGGTAGCCATCATGACTCCACCTGGATACATGGGTCCAAGAAAGAAGCCTAGCAGGCACACAAATACAGCTGAAACGGCAAAGTTTGGTATCAGCCACAGGATAAGTTGAAGGGCAATGCATATGATGAGGTAAATAAGGGTGCACAGCCTTGTGCCGAACCTGTCATTGATAGGCCCTAGGATTGCCCTCCCAAGCGCCATGCCAAGCCAGTAGCCTGACACGGACATTCCAGAAGCAGAAAGTGACGCATATCGGACACGCAACATGAAAGTGACGGTCCACCCACCAATGCTCGCTGGTCCCCAGTTAGTAACACATTCGGTGTAAAAGATAAGATAGGGTGCATACTCATTCCCGCAGTATCGAAGAAAAAGAAGAGCGCAATGATCCAAGCCACTTTGCTCTTGAGCGCTGCCCTGACACCCGAAGCAGAGGAGGATTCCTCGATCGTATTCTGTTCTAGTGTGGCCCTATAATAAGCCCCATCGCATCTCCAGAAACACACCACCAGACCGCAGAGCTCTAGCACTGATAGTCCAACCTAATATATTTAGAATCTGGGCGCCCAAAAAAAAAAGACATGGAAAAGAATGGAGGCGTTTTCCTACCATGATATAATAAAAACTGTACCAGGGCAATTGGGCAGTAGAAATGAGCGCAGTGGCTACGAAGGGAGCAAACAACGCTCCAATGGAGTAGCAAGCCGTCAAAAAACCTTGAATAGCACTTGCATTGCTCATGCCCCCAACCCATGCAGGAAAGCAAGAGTCTGCAAGGCCTGTTCCAAAGCCATTCCAATAATTAACAAAGGAAATGGGGGGTGGCATGCGAGTATGACGGATGTGATTATGTGACAGGTCGGTGCCAGAATAGCAACGCCTCGCTGGCCCCATTTCATGTGAATGCGGGAGCACGTGAATGCTGCAATCGTGTAGCCGGAAAACGGAGTGAGGAATATGAGAGAGACGGATGTGTAATCGAGTTTGTAGTGGGATTCAATCTGTCTAGTGGTGAGTGATGATCGTTTTGTTTCTTGGAAATTGGTCTTACCGAGGGGATCAGCGCCTAGAGAAGAGGTTAGCGGTGTCTCACAGTCGCAATGGTGTTGGGGTAGCACGTACACCAACAGCTGAGTCGCCCATGCCTGCAACTAGGAAGGATAAAAATGCAAATGCCAGTCTCCCGATATTAATTCTGGGGGTGTTCCACGTATCCAGTGGACTTTGGCCAGGACACGACGCGACCAGAGTAAGTTCGCTGTCTGAGTCAACGGATTGGTTGTGGACAGAGGGTGGTTTGGTGTTGGCAACATCGACGGTGAACAAGCTGGATCCATTGTCGATCATCCCGGGCTCGAGAAAAGTACCATTTACGGTACTGATTTGGACCATGTTTCCAGTCGTATATGGTCCCATCATGCTCTGGGATTATTCCCAATGCGAGACTGGAAGGGAAGGTTTTGATGCACTGTATGGCTCCAAGAGCTACCAGAGATGGAACTCCAGTCTATTAATTTATGGGCTCTCTGGAATTGGCATTCTTTCCAATTAAGACCATCACTCACCGAACCAATGCCTTTTTTTTGGAATGGGCACTATAGAGGTAACGTGAGCCTGAGCCCCCGTTTCTCCAGAAGAGTACCAGGCTGCCAAAATGCGTGAGCCCTGGATTCTTCGTTTCTGATTGACTGGGAGGAAAGTTGGGGAATAAAAAGAGGAAGAAGGGGTTGCGGAAGAAAAAAGAAGAAAAAAACACGGCAAACAAAAAAAGCAAAAAGGCGGAAGAAAAAACCAAAGAAAAAACACGGGAAGACTAGTGTCCAACACGTAGAGACGCATGGCAAGGCATTTTACACTACACCGGGGGCCAGATTAAATACCACAGCGACGCTTTATATTGTTGAATTGGGCGACCAAATCTGGGTGTCGCCGGGGTTCAGGCATTGTGGTGTTTGCATGGTGTTTGCATTGTGCCTTGGGGTGCCACGCTCCGGGGAGCTAAAATAAGCGGACCGAACTGCCTTCTTGCATGGATGGGCCATGGAGGCTAGGTCTGAAATCGCCTACGTTACTTTGCTGCAGCTGACGGATTAGAACAGACTCAAGAAAAGAAACACCAAATGCCTACCATGAAACCAGAACCAGAATCCTCCATGCGACAAAAAAACAAGGGAAAAACCCCCGATTTGGAAAGTGCTTTGGTCTATGGAGTAAGGCTTTTCGGATGCAGGATATAGAAGAGAGGCACGAGGGCTAAATTTAGCATGCGAAATGCCATTGTCGAAGATTAGATTCTGATCATCTTACTCAGAAAAAACCACGTTCTCTGCTGTACAACAGGGCTTCCGTGACTATTTCTAGGTCTTGGCTGTGCTGATGCCACCCATAACAATCCCCCCTCCCGTCATCCTTCGCCCAAACCGTAAAGGGATATCGCCGATTAGGCGCGACTGCTCGCCGACAGGGCACCCCCGAGCGAATGAGAGTGAGACTTGGCATCGTTTGATGGCCGGAGAGTCGACTCTGAGACACACAGCTGACCACTGATATGTTTTACATTGAACTTGCAAGTTACAACGAACAAAGAAAAAAAAGAAGAAAGAAAACAAGCTAGGCGACTGGGCGCCATTTTGCGGAGACGGTGCGCAGCAGCTGCCGCAATGCAGGCACGGATCCGATGATGATTTGCGTTGCCATCTCCAACCACGCCATGATGTCTGGAAACAAAACGTTAGCACGGAGATGAAGGATGCACCTTGTAAGATTGCGTTGGTCCGCTTACATGTTGCGTAGGAGGAGTTGTTTTGGACGGCTAGACTGAAACGAACGGCACTGACAATGACGGTGCCGGCCCCCAGCAGGAACAGGAAGATCAAGCCGTTCTTCTCCCTCCGCGGAAGCGTCTTTAGCGTCGGAAGCATTCCGAACGGCAGTACAAATACTGGGACAGGACCCATCTGTGTTAGCATTTATTACATGGTGAGTCGAAGCGAGTTCTGGATTTGCATACCGAGAATCTCCGAGGTAATGCTCAGCGGCCAGATGATGAAGGATGGAGTCAAGATGCGCAAGACGGCGCAGTCGGAATTCTTGGCCCTGGGAGATTTTGGAATTAACAACAGGCGCTACATCATACGAGGACATGACGGGTGACGAACCAATTCTGCGACACGTCGATGCCACACCAGAAGAGATCTATGCAGAAGGTCGTGAGAAACGCGCACACGGTAAAGGCTGCCGAGAGATTCAGGCAGATCCAGAGAATCTCCTCGGTCCTCGGGAACAGAGTGTAGTAGAACAGAAGCAAGCTAAATCTTGGCAGATAATAGCTCGTGTCAAAGATGAGGACGCTCGCATATGTCCACTTTGAGCGAGGGCGTACAAAAAGGTCAGCTGACAGCCAAGCACAGCAGTGGATGGAGCGGAGCTAACCCGTGCGTAGCTGTCATTGTAGTAATGGCTATAAGGGTCCCTTTCCGTCACCGTCGTATACGTGTCGCCAATGGCGAGGGCTAAAAAGTAGAAGACGGCCAGCATAAGGCAGCCCTCGGACCACCAGCGCTTCTCTTTGAGGTTGGTCGCGCGCGCGTAGACTCTGAAGGCGACGACTATAAAGGAAAGGGCCATCAAGAACCATTCCACGGCCTGGTAATCGATAAGCCAACAGGTTCAGGCTGTGAAGGGTATGCTTGTGTTGCAAGGGGCGTTCGACATACGAGGTACTCATGTCTGGTAACCATTGTAATCGTAGAGTGGATATGATTCTGTGGCGAGACGCTCAGTTAGCCGTTGACCACGACACCATTGTCTCGAAGGGTGCTACCTTGTTTAGATATAAGACAAAGAGTCGGGATCGAGTTGCGGTCGCAGCTTTGAAACGCAGCTCAAATTACCCAGCACGGATGGACGAGATGGGGAGAATACTGAGGGGTATGGGCAATTACAAATGCGACATTTCGCGGGGGGGAGGGCCAAAGACGCCCATTTATGACCTCTGGGACCAACAGGTTGGTCAAGAGGCCCAGAGAGGCTGAGGCCGGCGCTGACCTTGCGATAAGGTTGTCGGTAAAAGCCAATGGCCTGGTGAACAATGCCATGGAACTGTGTTGGATCCAGCCCATTCCTCCAAGCGATCGATCTGTTCAGCGCCTCTCTCGATCGGCCGGTGAGTTCCGCATGCTGGTGGGAGAGAGAGGGGGAGGGGAAACCTCGAGAGCCTTGCCAGCCAGGTGTGTTAGCCACAGTTTGTCCTGTCAGGGGAAGAAGAGGTAATGATAAGCGCCATTTCCACAGACTGCGCAGAGAGTTTCCTGGGTCGCATCCCATTGGATACCGAGTGGAATACTGTTGGTTCGAACTGCAAACAGGTGCCAGGGTGGCTTCAACTCTGCTGGCCGCGCGCGTCTGGATCAGGTCGTGGACGCCGCATTCTTTTGGGCATCGCACGGCTGCACGGTCACGGGGTATTGGCGTAAGCTTTTGGCTCTGGCTCGGCCTTATTCGAGACAAGGGGGCGTGCGATATACGTCTTGGCAAGGCCCATTCCAGGCTTTTGCGCATCGTCCCGAATACTCGGAACGAGAGACTTTGGTACACTTTGGGGGGGAGCACGACCGCTGCTACCAACGAGCTCAGCCCAGGCCAATCTGGGGCTGCTTTTAGCGATGGTTCCGCTAGCCGCAAAGCTTGGGGCCCATGATCCTTTCGGGTAAACGAAAATGAGATGGGCTTCAGATGGGCTGCCAGATTGATCTTCCATTTCTAGACACGCTCCATATTTTTATTCGTCGGTAGCCTATGGCCAGTCGCCAGACACCCTCTTGCGATCCATGGCTTGACATTTCCCCACACACCCGGCACTGGGGGCCAGCCGGATCCTGCCCTCGAGGCCATTCATCGGCTGGACAATAGGCAGTAATGGGGTGTGAATCAGTGATCACAATGACCCCGGCTTTATACCTGGTCGGCATTCATTTGCGACCCCGATGTCTTGGTCAACGTACCGGGGTCCTCCCTCGGGGTGGTGTCTATGATTGTTTGATTGAGGGCCGAGGTGCCCCGTGCTTTCGCCAACGCTGTTGGTGGCGTTGTCAAAAGTCGACCTCCCAACTACCTTTTAGGGTGTATGGAATTCTTAGCACACAACAAGCCTTTACTATTGGATGGCGCAATCTCTGAGAGGGGGGCCCAGGCCGTGGGTGGGCCAACGTGGGCGAAGATTTGGTCGCGATGCGTCTGCGTTGGCTCGCCACCCAGCAGGTTGGACATCCCTTTTGTCAGGTCTTTCTGAGGCTGTTGAAAGATTGTGTGATGAATTCAAGAATGAGGCTCGGAGAAGGGCAATGTCGTCCCACCAGTAAAATTGGTGGTAGAATCTTTTAGGCCTCGATGACGACAAAACTCACAATACTAAGCTTCGTTGGGATCTGATACCGCTCTATCGACGAATGTCCAGTCTTCATTTTTGCCAATTCCTCTGGAAGCTTGCCTGATTGCATCTACTGACAAATGTAAGTCAAAAGGAAGTTTCTGTTGGGCCATTGATGTCATGCACAGCGCCCATCATCACCATCACCACAGCGGATGCTCTTCGGCAGTCCTCGTCTCTGATGAGATGACAGAAGTATCCGAGCTTTCTTCCATTTATTTCACTGAAATGATTATGTGACAAGGCTTCCTTCACCCGGGATATGCATCGTGTCGGTAACGCTGCTGCATCCTCTCGAGGCAGTTTTTGTGCATTGGACTAATCTAGGCAAGAGAACCTGGGAAATTTGACTCATCTAAGGAATAGAGTTGGAGTGGGTTGGTTGCAGAACATGATGCACGGACCAGGCTTGCACTAGGTTCTGTGATGTGCTGACTGAAACAGCGATCTGGGTCCGTGAGGCTTGTAGAATGGATGTGGTTGCTGATGAACTGTGCTGGTCTCACCCAGCATATATTTCCATTTCATCTTTAGCCTCGTATAAATGGTGTTCAAGTACTCTAATACGTAGTTGAGTAAGCCTATGAGTACCTGTTTTGATTGATGTCTTGATTTCGGCGATTGAAATGCGTCTCATCCCGAGCTGACCATTAACTGGCCTTGACCAGCCCTGACTGCCGCCGCTAATATCAGAAAAATAACCCTGATGCCCACACTCGTGTCCGGTGCTCAAACGAATCTGCAGGATATCCGCTGGGCCCATCTTCCAAAATAGCTGTAATATCGGGATTGTAGAGGCTTGACCCCGTTGCCCTTGTGCATTGTCTGCGGTTTGGATTCACTTAGATTACCACAACCTTTGTTCCATTTTCTTTTTCTGCTTCTTTTCTTTATTGTCAGATCAATTCAGAAATGACCGTTTCAGGAGGAGATTGCCACTTTCGCAATTCTTGAAGACTTGCAGCATGCACCCTATTCAGAATGCAATCGCAAGGAGTGAAGAAGCGATTCATGAACCATTATGAGTAACCCTGAGGCCCAGGTACTCAAAATTCTTCCCTGAGTCGGAAAACCATGAGTGGGTGGAATTTATCTCCTCCTTTGAACCATTGATGAGCGTGCAAGTGTAACGGGAACTATGTGGTCTTTAATCAACGACTCTGAAGCATGTGCGACCCGAATGATGCTGTTCATATGATGCCAATAAATTTGTAGCTATTCATACGAGATTACGAGATTTATACCATGTGTAACGTGTCTTTGTGGTGACCGAAACCCCATGCAGTGAATCATTACACAAAGTCTGACACTGTTCACCGCACAACAATGAATCTCTACATCGGTTTGAACAGCTAAATGCGAGCATAAGTAGTATGCTTCGGCCTCTCTACTCTCACCGATCCGCAATATTGAAAGTATCTGACCTCAGAAGCTTGATGATTCAAGTTAAAAATGTCTGGTTCATATCAGGTACGGCTATGCGACTGTGGTTGCGGACAGCCAGTGCGATGCGATTGCGGTTGTGAACAGGAATTGGACGTGCATAGATTACAACAACAAACAGCTAGAGGCCTGAACATTGTCTATCAAAGTGTCCAGGTCCATCGACATCACCAATGCATCCACCGTCACCATCACAGATATGGACAGCGCTATTACGTGAGCCAAAGCCACCGGAGCCGGGCTCAAATCGCCCACGACGGAGCGCCTCCGCAGGAGACGGCGCATCAGAGTTAGTAGCAACGGGATGAAGAACAGCGCCATCTACGCCAGCAAGATGACCTGGAAAAGCAACAGCGCCGAGATGACCACGTTCGACAGGTCGAACAGGCCCGTTACGATAAGCGACGACAAGAGGAACTTGAAAAAGGCCATCTGGACACGGTCCGTACTCAACAAGAGGAACCCAAACATGGCCCTGCACAACATGCCCGTATTCGACCGTCTCAGCCAACTCAACCGAGCCAAAGTAGACCGCGAGCGCCCGCACAGGGCCAGCAGCAGGGGGGCTTTCGCTTCGGGAATGATCGGGAGAGGCGACTTGCGGAACGTGACGTTTCGCCCCCGAGCGACCCCGACAATGGCGGTCCCCGAGACCCAGCCCAGGTCTCCGATGAGGATTAGTATGGTCCAAGTGGATCTAGTTGCGCATAACTGATGGGGCACCCAAAGCGCGATTCATAGATTCATAGATATTGGGCCGAAAGCCCATCAGAATAAATTCAGGATTTCTCCGTGATTTTGAACTCAAGTTCTACGATATTCTCAATTGTGAAGATGACATCCGGTTGAGATGGTGACCAGTTGTAAATGAGGACGGGTGCGTTCCAAAAGCTCCATCGGGCTGTTCCAGAGTCTGCCCCCCAAACTTTTGAAGGAACCCTCTTCTTTTGTAAGACATGGACTCTTTACTACATGTGTGGCATTCTCTCTGTGACGCTAAATTTTTTGACATGGTGAAAGAGTGTGAAAATACTCTGTGAGATAGAGGGCTCTGAAAGGGCTTAGGAGAGAACACATTGTTTGAGCGCGCTATTATTGCCCGTCTCAATCCTCATTGTTGTCTCTAGATTCGCCACTTGCCCCATTGCTGGCCAAATACAAAGCATCGACTCTCAACTGTGAGCACAGACCACCTAAGGGACTAAATCCTCCTTCTCCTCAGAGCGAGCTGACAATGCCGCCTCGACTGTCCAATGGCCTGGATCCAATGACGGTGCATGCCGAACTGGAATCATCAGTCTAATTCTTCTTTCTTTAGCTAGTTTCAATCGCTAGAAGTACCTGCTGTCAAATGCAAACTTCATTAGCTAATAAGAAACCCCCGTGTTGAATTTTTGCCGCATTTTGTTGGTTGGATTGAATTGCAGGCACCGCCGTCATGACAGAAGCACAAGGCTTCGAGCCAAGCCACCATCATTCGTAATCGTCGCAAGCCTCGAATTCAGCACATTTCAACACCTAAAAATTCATAAACTGCATCAAGAGTCAATTACTTGCGTATACAAGGGGGCTATGATCGTGACATGACATCAGGCGTGGCCACCGACTTGGACTAGTGAGATTTGTCACGCGCTCGGACCGAAGCGAGGTTACACTCACCCATTACTATTCCGTACTGGCGTATGGCGCATAGCGTATCGGCAACTTCGGCGGGTTTAAAAATTCCAAATCATGAAGTTGCCTTTATGTAAGAATATTGAGGATTTGGAATAGAAAAAATGAATGTATGCACTTCCAACTATAAATGCGCTGGTCTACCATCGATTCTGTAGCTTGGAGACACTAACAGTAGACGCAAATTCACACCCTGAACGCTCAAACATGCTCAAATCCACAGCGCTGATTCTCTTCTTCACTATCGCTGCCTCGGCACGGAAGTGTAAGGAATTGAAAGTACCTGTTTCTTTGACTGCCGAGAATTATGTCTTTGATATTGAACTGCCGACCACCAAGATTGACGCAGCGAACCTCGCCTTAAATCTGGCGCAGCAGGGGCGCGACTATAGCCAACAGGTCAAAAAAGGAGTACGTAATATGATGATTGCCTCTAGTCAGAAGTTTCCTGATCGCTTATGTGATATAGACGAAGAAGATTTCCGGCCAATATTCGCTTGCGGCAACGTACTGCGAACCAGACCATGGCCCTGGTGACGAGCTCCAGATCCTCACCCACGGCATCGCATTTGACAGACGTTACTGGGACCTTCCATCGTACAACTACAACTACAGCTACGTTCAGCAGGCTCTCAATCATGGGTATTCGACGCTGACGTGGGACCGACTCGGAGTGGGAGCTTCTTCCAAAGGAGACCCGATCAGCGAGATTCAAGTTTTTCTCGAAATCGCTGCTCTCTACGAACTTACCTCAAAGGCCAAGAGCAGCAAAATTGACGGTATTTCGAAAAAGTTTGACAAAGTCGCCCACATCGGCCACTCGTTTGGATCTGTCATGACGTATGCCCTCGCGAGTTCGTACCCTAATCTGACAGAGGCCATCGTGCTTACCGGCTTTTCTCACGTACCCAATTATATCCCATTGTTTGCCATCGGAAACAACTTTATTCCGGTCAAGTATGCACCTTTGATCGCTGCCCAATACCCCAAGGGGTACGTGGCGACTGCTTCCACAACCAGCCTGCACATCAACTTCTTCCCCCCTTCGCATGACTTTGACCCAAACATACTTCAGGCAGCTTTCAACATAAGCCAACCTGCAACCCCAGGGGAGATTCTGACTGTGGGCTCGCCTCTTTCTGCTAAAAGTGCCTTCAAGGGGCCCGTTCTTATTATCACTGGTGGTGAGTGCAAAACTTGCCTTCGATTCACTTGCAGCGACTAAGAACATCTAGAAAATGATCTACCATTTTGTGGGGGAGACTGCACAGCCACAGCCAGTGTCCAAAAAGGGCTAGCTTCTCTACTGGACGTATCAAAGGATTTCTTCCCGAGTGCTACTCGCTTTAACACCACCGTGGTCCCAGGTGGAGCTCATGGTTTGAACTTTGGATATTCCCAGAAGTTTACCTACAACTCCATTTTGGATTTTCTTTCGGAGAATTGATCCGAAAGAACGGAGATGAGAGTCGAGTCAATACCAAGAATGAAATGGTGAGACTCGGCATGAAGGGTATTTGATTATGTGATTGTACATGCCTATAACTGTATCTCAAGGTACGAGGGATTGCCTTCTCTATGGGCCTCATCGATGCTCTGCATTGAATTTTATTGTCAAGATTGATAGAAATAATCAACTCGGTACATGCCTATAACGATCAGGCAGCCGCATGAGCGATTTTTGATGACTGTCAATGGGATTACATCATAGCCATACCCTAGCACCGTATAATCAATGCAGAGTTTCATACAGTACCAAGATTGCTAGCAATATGTGTGCAGAAAGCCCTGATATTGGAACAAGCCGATGCTTGGTTATCGAATGTAAAACGGACTAAAGCTAAATGATATGATGGATGAATGAAATAGGATGGGGGTTACAGCTCTCCTAGTAAGAACGAGACATCTTTCCCATGATGAAGCTGCCACAAGCCCTAGTGACTAGAATAGCCACTACGGCATGAACCACTCATCCTCCCCGGGAATATACTCGTTGTATGGTATGCATGATAGGCCATTGCTATTGTGATCAATGTTCAACTCTATTCTTTTTAGTTAGTGAGAGTGATGAAATGTGATGGAACCTTATCTTTGATCCAAAATCGCAGATGCTTGGCCGCATCACCCGGTCGCATCCGCAGCGCGGGAGTCGTCAAGCCCATGTTTGGGACGTCAAGTGTGACGCCTTGACTATCGCCCCAAGATTCAACTTGGAAGAGATTCTCAGGCCAGTCGCACACTATACCTATGGCCCAGGAGATATAAATATCAAATGCCATGCGACTTTCCCATAGCTCGTTAAGCGGACCTCCGTAATCCTTGCCATCAACCTTGAACGCTTCAAGTATCTTTTGGGGGAATTTGGCTCCTGCCTCGCGAGTCATTCGTAGGGTGCACCTATTTGCATCATGATACGTGATGTTCTTGATGAGTTGACTGGATAGAAAATTCCGGTTTGAGTAATGGGCAACAGGGCGGCACAGGTCTCACCTGCAATACGTAACGTAGTCTTTGGTAATCCTCTTTTTTGTCGTTATACTCCGTGTGATTATGGAAGCTTTTGACACCATTGCATACTTTGTCCGAGATCCCCAAGCGCTGCTGCTTGTACTCGACCAGACCTGCGCCGGAGTACCAGTGGTGCTGGCCTGCGGGCCTGGACTCCAAATCGTCTACGGAATATAAGCTGTACATCTCGGCTACCGTTTCCGCTATACGGTTGAGGACCGGAAGCTTGTGCGACTGGAATGCAGGCGTAGCGACACCAAATATATGTCTTGGATATGAAGAGTGTAGACATTGGCTGGCCGGCAACCTGACTGCAGTAACTGGCCATAATCACTTTATTCTCAGCTGCTGCTGCGGAATTTCCAGCTGGAATTAATAAATGAAATGCTACTTTTCTACCTCTTGCGACATTTTGATCTTCCCTTTGACTTCTAGGCTAGACGAGGGGTCATTCACGCAAAGATTTAGATACAAATCCTTCCTGCACTGGGGATTCTCTTCTATGAATCGTGTGGGTGTCCAGTCTGCGGGTCGCTTACCGCGTAAGACATCAGCACTAAACGAGATGTGTCTTCCAAATGTCACTATCAGTCACAAGCTGACCGATTTGATCACATGTGCCTTCCGTAATCGGGCTAGACCAGCTGGTGATTCGAAATCGTAATAACAATGTCTCTGATAGCGAGTCACCACAATTTAGCCTCTCTAACCTGCCGCAAATCCAAATCGCGTTTTCACAAATTGGCCGAGGAGTTTCCCCTATCGTGAGCCGCGGCCTGTGTCAGACAGTTGGAGCCCGTACCTGCGTCACATCGCCTCACTTCTGCCAACAAAGCTCTTAGCGGAGCTGTGCGGAGGCAATTGATCACAGCTTGAAATGGTTGCCGATAACCCTACACAGTGATGTGGCTAAACTGTAGCGCTCAGCCATTTTAGACCTACTGGGCCATAGTTTATCCATATCCGAATGCGAATGCAGTGACATAGCTGTCAAGAATCCACAGTAGCCCAGTGTTTCGAATGGTATCGGCACTTGCCTTGCATCGAATCTGTGGAGGGACAACCGTTATCAAATGTCATTGTTACAGCTCCGAAATAAATGCCAGATTTGAGTCTTGGGTCGAGGCACACAGAGCAGGCATGAATTTCTTCTTGGCATCGTTAGCACCAGCTGGAACTACTTCACGAGTAATGTTTCGGCGCTATTGAAGTCAATCACAGATTCCGCTCACAGCCATCACGAACAACAAAATCAATGTGACATGTAATAATGACCCGCACGTAGGCCATCACAGCTTTGGCACAGCTTGAAGCCTTCTGAGAGGCTGAAGAACAAGCCAAGACATAAGGGCCGCACCGCAATCTTAGACAATTCGACCGGATGTCAACAACATCACCTCAATGTCGACTGGGTGACTATGATCTGTCTTCTTCAAAGGATCCATCATGCCGGCATTGTGTAAATCAAGACTCTACATAAATAGACCCTGCCTTAACCAGCTTTTAATTTCATCCCCGGCTCACCAACAACATTGACAAGCACCCCCAGCACCCACCAAATTTTACTCCCCCACACCCACCGAGATGAAGTTTTCCGCTATTGCAATCATGGCCCTTTGCGGCTGTGCCCTTGCTGCACCCACCAAAATGGATAAATCTACTCGCGACCTCGAGGCTCGGAATGCTTTTGGTGATATGATTAAAATCATTCTCGGCGGCGTTACCGGTGGTCCTGGAATGCTCGGTTGGATGAGGCGAAAGCACCCTTAAGAAGGGTCTCGAATGCGCAATCAGAGAATGATGCTGAGGCGAAAATTGGCAATCTCTATGGCAGAATCATCAATATATTGGAAATTTCAGACAACATTTCGACACAAGATTCACCAATCTCGCAGGTCATAAAATGAGGCACAAGGTTGCGGATGGAAGGCAAAGAGTTGCAGAGAAATATGCCTACCACGTGCGATCTATTTCACCTTTTCATTGCGGAAAGTATGCAATCATTGGCAGGATATCTAAATAACTTCTAGAGTTGGAATCCCTCGATGGAATAGTTCGCTATCATTCTTACGGCTGTATTGAACGGCCTGCCGCATCGGTAGATTGTCCTTTTAGTACAGAATTTATCAGCAGCTTTGAATACCAACTATACATTCTTTCGTTGAGCTTGCAGTGCCAAAGAAACCCATATCTCTTCTAGTACTTGTTTTTCTTGAAAATTTCCGTGGCCAGCCACAGCCATTCATTTGTAAGCCTTCCATCTCGCCCCAAGTCAGGGCTAGCCTCAATTAACAAAAACCCCATCTTGTTGGTGACTACATCATCGTAACAGCTGATCAAGATCTTGCGCAACTGTTTTGAATCAAATGGCAATTTGTCTCAGGTCGTGACATCCATGTCTGTCATGATAGGTCGCCAGCTGCTCTGGTCTTTCAGATTCACTGCAAACCCAAATCACACACTGGCAAGATCTTGTCAGAATTCGAGCGATAAGGCGATTAAAATCTATTTTTTAATCTCGAGGACATAACTGCGAAGAATAATTTCAGCAGAATTGACGTCGAGAATTTTGTAATAATGGCACTAGAATTATCTGAAAGAGAGTGATAGTGCCGTCGTGGAGGATGAATAGTTGGAATGGCATTTTTCTGCTTGTGATGTTTGGATTTTGTGCGCTGAGATGGGCTGTAGTAAGGCCAACTTTTTGTTGCCGCATCGGAGAAGATTTTCCTTTTCGAAGTTTTCATCTTGCATGGGCTCTTAGTTGATAGTTTGGTGCGAGGGCAATCGTGCCGAGCGATTGAAAATCCTATCTGTTCCATGAGTAGCCGTGTTGAACTGTTCCAATTCTCAAAGAACTCCAAAAGCTAATCTCAATTTGAGTCCTTAGAGGGGTGATTCCTTTGCATTTGGTGAGTGCATTGGGTTGGTTTCAAGCCTTTATCAAAAATCCTGTCTCGGGGTACATCATTCTTGGCCGCGTTTACTTGATCGATGAGGCACGCACTGAATGACTGAGCTTTTTCTAAAATCACCCATTCAAGATGATACTGAAGACATTCCTGTAGAGTTAAAAAATTGCTTCACATTTGCTGTATAATATCCCAACAACTGGATGCACTGTAACTTGCACGTAGGTTTCACATAGGTCGGGGGGTTATAATGTGCCTGGAGAATGGGAGCATCTCTCGATCATGTTCATCATTAAAGGTAAATGTAGCAAAACGGCGTATCGCCCAGAGTATCAAGAGCATTACCGATAGTGATCTCGAGGGCGTTCACACCCATGTTCAATGGGTCCGTCTTTAGGGCGTCTCTGCTTGGAGGCCTGTTCAGAATTGTAATGGTGCCAGCAATGTCCTTGGCCTTTTCAGGGTGCAGCGCCTGCCAGATCCAGTACAAGCGATCGACCATGGCATGGTGGAGGAAGAATATAGGATCATTAGGTGACGAGAAGAGATCTGAAGAGTCGCCGCCCATAGTAAAGTGGCCAGCAGCATGCATTCCGAGGAACTGGTCGCCGAATCGCCCCTGGAGCTCATTTTGGAAAGCAAGAATGCTCCCCGAAGCCTGGCCGAGTGTCAAATTATACAAGTTACGTGCCGTCATCCAAGTGTCGACGGCATATTTGCTCAAGTCGCGTCGAAGGCAGCGTGGGTTGTAGGCAAGGGGTCCTGTGGCGCTCGCGTTCATGCCGCTCATGCCAGGAGATACAGGTCCAAGGTTGGTTTCAATACTACTCAGTGTTAGCTATATCGGTCATTTGGAGCTTGAGTTGATCTTTCTCACCCTGTGAATGGTCCGTCCTTAATGCAGCCTCCCCCCTTTTTGGAGGGAATGAAGATGTTATTCGTTCCGGACAAGCTGCCGTTGTGGTTCACATAGGTGCCGTCGCCTCCCATGCTGGTTTTGCTACCATCAAATAGGGGTGACTTGGCAAAATCAGACCCATCAAACCAGTTCCAGTATGGCTGGTAGCCCTTGTATCCACACTCATTGCGCAGGGCGGTTTCGTAGGCCCAGGTAAAGTACCGGTGCCAGGTCAGAAAGTTGCCCTAATCAACTCATTAGCATCGGGGCTCAAGGTTCGTATTCTATGCAACCCACGGTACCATGAATCGATAACGTTTGGTTGATATGTACGGCAACGAAATCGTCATATCTTTACTGAGCACCGGGAGCAAACGACGGATCGGCCATGGAAGGCTTGTTCATGATACAAAGGACAGCATTGATGTAGTTGGTTTTCTCTTTCGAAGAGAACCACTTCCTTGAATGGGTCCAGTTAGTGACATGTGAAACCCAAGACATGGTAAGGATACCCACCAGTCTCGGCGCACAGAGACAGTAGAGATTGAGCATCCCTTGGATCTCTTTGTTGTGTTGGGGTCATCTGCAATCTTGAGTGCCTTGATGGCCTGGTCGTTCAGATCTTGAAGGTTATCATTGGCCGATTGCTGAGGTGCAGCTAAAACAAGCTGGAACGGTCCGACGACGCCCAGGACAGCTGCGAGCAAGATCTGCATTGTGGCGCCAAGGGAGGACCGGGATGCCTTGAAAAGCTTTCGAGATTACAAGGTGAAACATCGATGGGAAACTCTGCGCTGCCGGCCGTGGCTATCTTAAATATTTTCAGCCTCAAACAAAGTACCTAGCCACGTATCGGAGCAAGCTACTGCACAGCGCACAGCGGAATTGGCCTCTGCAAGAAACGTTGTGCCATGACGCACCAACTTCTGCTCAGCTGAATCTCGCTATAACCTTGAACCCGGCAGGCCCCACAGCTTCGTTTACGCCCAAGCACCTTCATCGCGAGTCAAGCGATCCGATCTTGCATCGTCGATCTGAATAAAATGGGACTTTGGAGCAATCTCACCTCTGTCATGCAAAAAAGAGGTTATGTGAGAAGTTAATGGCGCCAGCTTCCCCTGAATCCTTAATCTAGACCAGCGAGCAAGAAGAAGAATCTTTTTGAGATCGCATACTAGTGCTTACGCTACCAGCGCTGGCGTCTTTTTAATGCGTCATCGCAATACCTTCCTTATTTCCATGTTAGGGCCAACGCGCTCCATCACACCAATTATGGAATAGACCATCACACAATTGTTCCCGCTGCCACATCTGTTAAGGCGAAGGCCAGCACCAGGGTCATGACGATCACTTCATGAGGCCCTGGCTACCTAGGCTGAATGCCCCAAATCAGCCGACACGATCGAGGCAACGGTCAGACAATCTTGACCCCTCAAACCTGTGTCGTTACTATCCGACTTGACTTAAATCCTGGTGACGACCACCTTGTCTCTGAAACTCCAGCGCACGGAGCTCCGCCACTGAAAATGAAAGATATTCTTGAAATAGCCCTCCAATAAAAGAGCAAGAGGTGCTATGACCACGTGGTTGTGATCGTTGGTTGGGCACGACGTGTTCTCTCAGGTTATAGGGTAGGCCGTAACGCGCAAAAAAAAGGCGCGATTGACCGAGATTTTCCATCCCCTCATGTCAACGCGAAAAATGACGAGGGATTTACGACATTTCTCCGTTAGAAATTCATGACCTGGTAACATCGCTTATATAGTTCGAGGTCGCAACAAGGCGGTCAGACTTACAGCGTCGCATGCAAATCTAGGCGAGGCGCGTCGGTAAGATCGGTTCAAGCCAAAGTCCCACTTTGCGACCCTGCCAGGCTTGAATACAGTCTAAAGATTCATGGAGATGTGCTTAAACACCGAATGACAGCACTCTCTAGGACCACGCCAAGAGTGACAGTTTTTCTTAAAAAGTGGGCAGCTCCGAGAGCCTGAGGCAGCGTCGCAGTGCCTCGGCGCGTTAACTGACATGGCCATGAAGAGCCTGGAGAGGCTTAAATTCTGGGCCTACACTGAAGTTGTTTTTGCCCGCGCCATGATGAGGGCCTATCGACGTTGGTCAAAAGAGCATCATCCCGAAACATTAAAAAAAATACTGATTAATAATAGAGCGAAATGTTGTGCTTAAGACTGCCAGGTCGTTTTGGTAAGTAATAAATTTGACTACCTGTTTGTTGTAGAATCAACTTGGTCATCTTTTTTCGGGGATGTTCATGCGGGTGACTGGCCACTGGCCTCTAGCGATGGCGAAAATGCTTTTTTCCAGCTTATCCAATTGTACTGCAAAGTAAAGTGACGTGCGTTGAATTGGTATCCTGTCAATGCGTGCGCCTAACTAGCGATACTGAAGAGTTTAGCAATCTCAAGATCCTACTACTCATAAAGACAAAGAACATTAGATGGCGAAAAGGACAAAAAATTCGAACATGAAAGTATGCTGGAATAATTCCATCTTTTGTTCACCCCAAACGGAACTATCCATATTTCCGGATCGTCCTTGCGATGAAATTGCAAAGTAGTATTCCAAGAGTGGGAGATCGGGCCATTGCTTCCGATGATAGCGGGGGTGGGATAGCAGTATGTTCACCCTAAAGAAGACGGCAGCAGGCAAAGGATTCTATCCAGTATTGTGCTTGATTTGCCAAAGGCACTCCCTGACTGGCTCAAATACGACGTGACACAATTGTTTTGAGCCCTCAGTTGAACCGTCGAATGCCAGACTGCGAGACGCCTGCGCATTTTGATACGCTGGCCCCCATTTCCACGCACCTGCGCAAAATTCGAGTGGTAGGAATAACTGGGAACCCCACAGGTTGGCCGCACATTCATGCCAAGACATTAACCCTATCAATGACATTGCTTAAAATAGGCTAGGAATGAATTGAGGATATAAACAGTGTTGCGCCAGCTTTCGATCCTCGCATAACTGATGGAAAACGGTCATGGCTCTACCTGATGCCCCTCTTCAATGCCCCTCAATTGAATTTACAAGGGTGGGTTCTCCCCACTCTTGATCCCATGTCAACCGAAGGCGGAGAGGGCGACCCAAATCTAAACAGAGGATTGATGACGGGAAGCATCAATCTGGAGAGCCTTATATCCGTCCAGAGGTGTCTACTGTCGTTCGATTTCCTATCGGCTTTGCGATAGCCGTGCCAGGGTTTCTCATCGTGCAGCGCGCGATATGAACATATTCGCCGCGACAACGGAAGTATAAAAAGCCGACGCCAGTATCTTTCATTACTTCCCACAGCGCACTCCACAGTAGCATAAAATGGAAATTTGTTCAATTTTCCTTGTCGTATCCCTGTTTGGCGTCGCTGCACACTCAAATACAAAGTGCAGCGAGCTTGCGGGCTCCACGCTGTCGGCAGCTTCTCCCGAGGTGACGATTAACATTGCGGAATACGCCAAGAAGGGGAGCAGTTTTCAAGGTGAAACCCTAGGTAAGATGGTAGTAGAAACTGCACGTTAGTTTGAGAGGGCAGAAGTGCTGACAGATGATAATGTCCTCGTACAATACCTTGTTAAGCGACTTGCCCACGCATTGCAGAATTGCCGCTCAATTTAATACCTCAACAAACAGCACCGTGCACTTTGAGATATGGCTACCTGAAGTAGATGTCTGGAATCGCCGATTCTTGGCCTTTGGGAATGGCGGATGGGCTGGTGGTATCAATTACCCAGATGTCGCGAGAGGCCTAAAAGGAGGTGAGTGATGACCTGCGTTGGAAAGGCTTAGAGGCTGATACAAGAGTATAGGATTCGCAGCAATGAGCACCAACACGGGCCATAACTCGACTGGTGACGATGGCTCATTCTTTCAATACCCGGAACAAAACATTGACTTGTTGGTTGGCCCATCCCCTCTTGCAGTCCACCACATCGCTTACTCTCAGATAGCGGACACCGTGGTCTTCACTTATCGGTAGTGCAGTCAAAGATAATAATATCCAAGTGCTATTCCGAATCGGCAGCTTGGTCATACTATTCGGGATGCTCGACAGGTGGTCGTCAAGGAATGGCTGAGGCACAGCTGTACCCGGATGATTTTGATGGCGTTCTTGTCGGAAGTCTTGTAATTTGGCAAACTCACGAAGAAGGTAACCGCCCTCTTCAGCCCCTTGGGAGTTAAGATTCACTGACATATTTTGACAGCCTGGGAGGATTATGCTGGTATTGGGCAGTATCCAAATACCTCAGATAGCTTTATCAGCACTTCTCAATGGTCCGTCATACACGACGAAGTTCTACGACAATGCGATTCCAAGGATGGAGTTGAAGACGGACTTGTGTCAGATCCCGAGCGATGTGATTTTATCCCGGAAAGTCTTCTTTGCAAGCCGACATCAAACACGAGCGAGTGTCTTACTGCACCACAGCTTGCCAATCTGAAGACCAAATACGCCGGATGGATTGATGTCAACAATACATTGGTATTTCCGGGCATCCTGCCTGGTTCCCAGCTAACTGGAGTCCAATACTACACAAATGCAGATGTTGCAGGAGGGTACGGTCTGGACTACTATCGATATGCCATTCTTAACGACACCTCTTTTGAGGCAATCGACATCACGTACGAGGATGTCCAGATTGCAGACAAGATCAAAACTTATGGGGCACTGGCGGATGCATTTTCTCCAAACTTGACGGAGTTCCAGAAACATGGTGGAAAGCTTTTGCACTACCACGGATGGCAAGATTCCGTCGTCACCTCAAGAATCTCCCCTCTGTACTACACCAATGTCCTGTCGTTCTATTCTGAACTGGGAAATAGCACCAAGGAATCAGTCCAGGATTTCTACAAACTCTTCATGGTTCCTGGCTTGGGACATTGTACCGGTGGCGATGGAGCATGGGTTATTGGAGGTGCTGGACAAGATCTCCCACCGCTTCAAAATGACAGCACTCATTCCATGCTGCTAGCTTTGATTGAGTGGACAGAAGGTGGCGAAGCCCCCAAGTCCATTACCGGCACCAAATACGTGAATGAGACGGTTATCGAGGATAACCTAGCTGACCTAGCTGTCAAATTTACAAGGCCATCTTGTCAATGGCCATCCAAGCCTGAATTTCAAGGAGGAAATGTGGAGGAGGCTGAGAATTGGAAGTGTTCAACTTCATGGCTAGCGTAGCTAAAACAGAGCAGCTGAGCCGTTCAGTATAGAAATGAAAAGAAAACCCCAGACATCGAGAATTCATAGCGATGATGAGTTGCGAAAAAAATAGGATCTAGATTTGGCCATTTATCATGCGAGAGCGAGCATTATTATCAAACACGCTGTTTAATATCACGACATCCTTCCTTCTTTTACAATTCCATCATAGTTCTGCATCCGTCCTACTCATACATTGTTTTCCGTAGCAGGTCCAGTCAAACTCTCTTCACTGCTCCCCCCACCCTGGTTTCTGTATCCCATGTCACCGTTTTTGTTTCGTACAGTGCGAGAGTGCCGTGACCGGCTCTAGGTCAGCGCAGCTTCTTTGGACACTATGGAGCTGATAGGGTTGGCTCCGTTGGCTTTTGTCCATGGCCTGGCTCAGTGACTGGCTGCCTGTCCCACAAGAAACTGCGGAGCGTGTTGAGCCCGTCAAATGACCGAAGAATTGGCCAAGCTGTGGCAGATAGACGACGAAGAGTTGCCGGAGTCTGACCGCGCACACACATATGATGCCCAGGTTGAGCTCAATCACGGACCACGTCCCAAGGGCCGCTTCGTAGTAGGTGGGGTCATTTGATTTGTCGATGTGAATGACATATGGTAGGCGTGCTATGGAGCAAAGCAAAACCCTTCATTCATTCTAGGTTAGCATTGTGTGCACTGAAGAAGGTTTGGCGGATGGGAAGGCGCATACCCTGATCCTAACGCTAAAATACAGCCGACGGAGACTTTCTGATTTGATGAAAGGTTGAGTGAGTGTACTGTGGGAATAGGGACCAGCACGACAGCAATGTCGCTTATAATATTTAGTATCGCGTGCGCTTTTGTGATGTACTCTAAGCACATTGTGGCACCCACTACGGCAGGGTTGCAAGGTATCCCAAACACAAGGCAGAGGACGAAACTGTATACCAGGCTGATGACGGCGATGGTAATAACGATGGCGCGGTATATCGTGAACGGGTTAATGTAATACAAGATGGATAACATGGCCAGTCTCGTCATCGTTGGACAGATGAGATAGACTAGGGTGTTGGGAATTATGCTCTGACTTTGGTTAGCATCAAGCGGGAATGTGCTATTCAGCAAGAGAGTCTACTATTAGAAATTTGCCAAAGTCTGGGACAGCGATATCCCAAAGGTGCTTCCCCCAAGCATATCGCATCACTATCGCCAGTTAGATGGTTCCTTGTACACCTTGACCAAGCAACTCACTGTTGATGAGGGTCAAAAAGTAGGCAAAAGAAAGCAAATAAGAGATGGTCACGAGACCTAGAACGGCGTGTGCATGTTAGCCTTGGATTGAACGATGAGGAATCGAGGACAGCTTCTGCGGTGGGTAGCCTTACACAAGTTCAGCTCGATACGCTTGGAAACCTTATAGGCCTGGACATAACGAAGAACAAGAAGAACAGTGGCGAAGAAGTGGGTGACTGAAAAGGCAACGATGGTGCCGATTTGGATGGCGTTGTAAGGAGGGTTGAAATTGGATGTCTGGCCTTCGGGCGGCGGCATCAACGGCACTGAATCCATGATTGCGACCCTTGGCTTGTACGTAAAGCCACCAGAAGCCTGTCATCTGCATGCAAGCCCCAAAGGTGCACCTTGCTTGGACGAAGCTGCACTGCGACGGTGACATGGTTTAGAAGATGGGTGCAAACTCTCATGCTTTATAGCAACCATTGCGCACCGGCGCAATGAGCGACCGCACGTGGAAATTCAATGGCGACTATTCCTCCTGAGAACCTTGCTCTGTTGCCATGATCGGCCCGTCGTGCCGCCTAGGGCACTAGGAGTGAGTAGCCGGCTGTGAAGAGTGGCGTGGTGTTGAGCTAACGTACGCTCTGACTCAAACACGGCCCCGAGCACAGATCAAAGCACCATCCGCCCGCCCCTGTGGCGTCAAAGAGTAAGCCTAGCGTTGATCGGATCAAATATCCGGTGGCAGCTGATGCCCCGATCATCCAGTTCATGGGGAAATTAAGGCGTGGTTGATCCCGCACGCAGTTCGGAGTAATGTGCGCCCTAAAACGCATTCGCGGATTCCGGGATCAAACACTCCAAGTCCGTCTTCACCCCGTAATGCGCGCCACGCTCGATCTATGCTAGACGTTTATCGAAATTTATTAGCATAAAATGGATGTTTTAGGCTGCTCATTTTTTCTTCTTTGTTTAGTTAACAATACAGAATCGGCTGGTCGAGCAGATGGAAGCAACCTATGCCACTTTAGACCTACGGCGCTTATTCTAGGCCAAAACGGAACTTGGCTACTCTGTGGCGTTTGCACACTACACAGGTGCAAATTGAAAATGGCTAGGCTAGTGATTCGGCCTGTCTGCGTTTTACGAGCTGTGCCCAGCACGGCTTTTTGTTTCTTCATCACGTTTTAAGCTCCTCATGTCGCACACAATTCATTGTACAGAAATCTATGTCGAATGCTGCATCAAACGAGAGTAATATCTCTTCCAAATCTCTTCACCGGCAAATCATCAATCATGGCCTGGGAAGTCGCGTACTTGTCCATGCGCCACTCCTCCAGGATCAACGTCAGCCTGCCGATTCTCTCCCACCGCGTCCCATCTGCATTCGCCCTTCTCAGCACCAAAAAACGCGCCCTTCCATCCCACACGTAGGGGACTGTGCCGGCGTGTGTGAGCACCGTCACCAGCTCGCCTCTCTTGTGGCTGTCAATCAACTCATGCTCCGTAAAGCGCACTGACATGTGCAGCTCGACGACTTTGCCCATCAAACGCCTCCATTCCCAGCTGTCTCTGGACTCCATGAGATACAGGTGGCGCAGTACGAGGGGGTTCTTCAACGTCAACAGCCACCTGCGGGCTGGATCAATCACGAAGTTCTTCAGCGACACGTTCCCAAAAAGAAGGGTTGATGCATACGCGTCCTCGGAATGAAGCACCATCTCAGCGGACCAAATGTGTGTCACGCTGCCGGCCCATGATGCGCTTGTCATGGCTGTGAAAAAGTCCATGTGCGCGTTGTCACTGGGGACATCGTCTTCAAAATCCGCATCGCCGTCATCCTCGTTTCTCTCGTCTCCGTTAAATTCAACCCGGCCCTCCCATCCGATCCAGCTCCACGACGGGAACTTGGCTCGACGGGGGCGCTCAGAAATGTACAGCTTGGACCTGGGTTGTATTGGCTGTCCAATATGAAACCACAAGGATATAGAGATGGCAAACGAGTGTTGTACCGATGCACTGCCATCCGCAAATTTTCCTGCCCAAAATGGTATCCCAAGCAACATGGACAGACCCTCTTCTTTCGCCGTGTACCTGGCAACTACACCCAGGAAGGCATTCCAAGAATCGTCAGAACTAGTCAGCTTTCTCGAGGAAAATGATCGGATGTGGCCGTCCAGTGTTTCAAGTTGAGCGGAGACGTCGTCGTCAATGTTATCTTCCCGAAATCCGTACTGCAATTCCGGAACGCGGTGCATGTCGCCTCGGAAGATGCCGGACAGCATATAATTGGCAAAAATTAAATTTCCATTGTTGCTGACATCTTCATGCAAAGTAGGGAATGGCAAATTAATCGACTCATTGACCGCCATGCCTCTGCATTCCCAGTACACTTGGTCGGGCGTGAATACGAGGCAACGTCGCGAAAGGACGCCTTCTTGATATGTCCAACCACGAGTTGCCCATTGTGAATCTCGAATTGTAACTCTGGGGTCCTGCATTGTTGACAACAAGACCAGCTTCCCAGGAACACTGCTTGGTGGCAACGACCCTTTCGGTCTTTGGGGGTCGGTAATAGGTCCTGCTTCTGGATGAACCAACCTTGGGAGAGGCTCGCCATCGGGTATTGGGCGACCATCTCTTTCTGCAGATTTCCGCAATAGGTGCGGAACTAACTCGTGGAGCTCGATGCCCATCCTTCGAGCAAGCTCTTTTGGCTTTTCCATCCATTCGTCAAAGGGAACGCCAAAGTGGGCTGCGGTATCTTCGAAAAAGTCGAGGTGCTCACGGGATAGTCCATAACGACTCATTCTTTCGTCTTCCTGCATATACTCGGTCATATCTATGGCCATTGTGGTTTGTAGTCCGTGCCGATACAGGTCAAGCCACCTCGTATGCCCTGCTACCTCATGCTTATACTCGGCTTCCGGGACATTGACAAGTAGCGAGTATATGTCATCCTCAGTCTTATTGAGCCGTGGAGGAGACCCTATTACTGCGATATCGAGCTCAAATCGAGGCTGAACCCGGCGAGGTGTGTCTTTGGTGCCTGGTAACCCGGTTCGTGCGTCGCCCGCCGCATTAACAATGGTGAACTCGGCACCTTCATAGATGACATCCATCTTGGAAATGAGGTACATTTTCTCGTCCATGTTGGACTGGTCGATGCACAGTCGATCAACCCAGAGGTACTTTTGGCCCAACATTTTGGTCACCTGAACTGCATCTTTGACCGTCTGAGGCCATTTCTCCGTACCAGGACCCCAGACATAGCTGAGCGCAACATACCTTTCGCTCCACGAAATGTCTTCAACAACAGGAGGATCTTTGTTGCAGTTGATAGCCCTGAATCCATGCAAGGTTGCTCCTGGGGGCTTTTTAGGAGCGCAAGGTGAGCCGTGGAAGGCCACACAAGTTTCCCTCCACCAATCGACAAGATCCTTCTCCACCCGAGGTCCGATATCGACTGGAAGAACCAATCTTTTGCCATCTTCTTCCTTCAGCTCTTTGGTATGCCGATAAATACACCCTCTGCGTGGCAGCTCTAGTTCTAGCCATCGGAGCGGGATGCCTGTTTTTGGAATGCCATCAACTTCTGGTACGACCGCTAGGAACACATTGTATTCCATGTCAGCCCAAGACCTGCGGATCTTTCTTCCTTTTGATGATTTTCTCGAGGGTTCGAATAGGTTTGTTTCGCTGCTGCAGATGATCAATAGTTTGTGCGTGCCGTTTGCAGCATCTTGAGCGTGTTGCTTGAAAAGGTAGCAGAGCTTGCAAATTCTGTTTTCCGACAAGCGCTTCCCCAGCGAGGCTACAAAATAGAAATCACGAAGATAGATAACACTATTTGGCTTTGGTGTGGCGAAGGAGGCCAGTTCCCGAGTATTGTTGCCGCGACGAGCTTCTTCATACGTCGAGTGCGCTCTATGGAAGGCGCCCTCTAGATCCAGCGATGCGCAATCTTGACAGAGATCGGTTGCGGATCGAGCGATTCCGTCTGGGGCAGCGACTTGGAAATTGAAGGCGAAGGGCCGGTTGACAGGAAATCCGCTGAATGCCATTGTACAACTTTGTTCAACTTGGCTTTTCCACAAGAGTTGTGTCAACGGCCAAGATTTGGTCTGTCCAATTTCTGAAAGAACTGAACAGTGGTGTACGGCCAACCTAAAATTACGGAAGACCCATCCTAGTTATAGGCGGCCTTATGTCGTACTTGGGCTGTACAGTATGCCTTGCGCATCGTCGAGGATGAGGCAGAGATCTAGGATACCGCACAGTGTCTACCTAGAATCAACGTTCGCTGTTGTGACACTTCTGCCCTGCCACTTGGCCTAGCCTCGTTCGTCTGGATTCTCCATGGGTACTTTCAGCTGAGCCCAAATTGTCGAGGTTTGCAAAATGTAAACGCTGTGGCGCCCAAGACATATTCTCATTGGATACAACGGCCCATCGACAAGGTTTGCGATTGGCTTTCATGAATAAAGATAAGAGTAACCAGGCACGGGCGGGTACCACTGCATGAGTAGAATACAATTGAGCATTTTTATCCAGTCAGTCTGCCAAGGCAATTTCAGCTTATGCTTGGCAATTCCTTCTATGTATTTTGGCCTCGAATTGGGCCGTTCCTAAGGAGTCCCCATTATCGCTGCGTCTATTCTGTCCACCAAGCAGAATATTCCCTCATCACATTCCCTTTGCGCCATTATCATCGCGTATGTATGAGCTAGGCGCAAGGCTACAGGCGCTCTATATTTAAGCCATTGATCCATAATCAGTGGGAAGCATTCGCCTACGCCCTGTTATGCTTTGAAATGGTTGATTCATTCGATTTACCATGAGAATTGCGGGATAACTGCATTGACATGATGGATACTCCACAATACAACAGCAGCGCACTCACGCAGACGGCTGGATATGTGACATGATAGCCTTTATCGACACTTAATGCCATCCAAACTGGTGAGCCAAATGCTGCATTGGCTATGCCATAGGCTGTGGCCGTTGTAGTAACGATTAAAACGTTGTTGATGCCTTTGAGGTGAGATGAGATGAGATTCAAGATGGTTGCTGCCACCATGGGGGATGTCGCATTGACCGCCGGAAACCACAAGGGAAATCCGCCAACTTGGAGCGGCTGGTACCCGTAGTAGGTGTATATGCCGTAGTATAGAGGTGGATACTCCAAGACGAGATTAATAATGAAAGCTTTGAACCAGACCAAAGGAAGATCCTGAGGTCTAGTCTTCGGGTTCTGGAACACATTCCAGAACCAGTACCCCATGCCGCCGACAAACCATCCGTAGGTTGCGGGCACGAATATGGGAATGGGTCTTCCAAAAGTCTCAAATGCGATCCAATTGCCTTTCCGCGGGAAGTAACAGAAGCCTAGTATGTCGACGACGGGCTCATAAGCAGAGGCAAAGCACCCTCCAATGCCAAACAACAAAGCTTTTGGGTCGCCACGATCGACGAGATTCTTTATTCCCATGCCAAAGAAATTAACAAAGGGTATTTGGGTCGCAATGGTAAAAATGAGCTGCTCGTTGTATGGCATGACCATGTCCGCCGGGGGGCGGCTTGTAGTACCGGGAACAAACATGGCGCTGATTGAGTGTAGCGATGAGACGTGGAGTAAAAGAAGTGGTGATCAAAGTTCAGCAATTCCGGGCATGACAGCGCGTGGGGTATTTACGAGACTTCAAAAAAAACTGTATCTAGTTGAAGATTATTCCTTGGTCGATTACCTGCAGCATTGCTGGCTTGGAGGAGAAGACTCGCCGCTGGGCCGTTGAGTCCCGCCGTTGCGCCCGAGCTATGCCCGCGGACCCGATCACACCTACTTCCGCGGAGGTCGGAACCTATTTCTCCCGGCTAAAAGTACAGCGGCAATGGAGTGTCTCTGTACCCGAAACCCAAGAATCGTAATGGTTGCCATTGCCAGGTCCCTCAATCCAGGAACCTCAAGCCACGGCACGCCCAAGCTGAGCATGTCGAGCGCGCTATGATATCACACCCATGTAAATACTATGTCCACCTGCTGAAGTGTAGCTGGTCCTGAGCTATATGCAATCTATCGTGACGCCTTTTGATCATTTTTGAACATTTCTCACACCTGCCTGTTTCTTGCCAGCTGCATCCAAACTAGTGACTGGCTTTGACAAGATGATCCAAGAAATCCTAGCCACGGCTTCCCTAGGAGGAGTCAGCAGGTATACCGCCCCTGCTTTTTTCATGGTAAGACAACTCACAGGAGCAAACCTTCATTTTAAAACTGATAGTTTGTAGCTTTTGGTCTTTTTGTACCAATTTATTGCGCGCGATAAGCGCCGCGCCAATCTCCCGCCCGGCCCTGAAGGTTACCCATTGATCGGAAACCTTCCATCACTTGCCGTCGCTGACAAGATCCCGGAGATCACAAGAGGCTGGGCGGAAAAGTACGGCCCCGTGGTATACACAAAAATGGGTGGTACCGATTGGATATGGCTCAATACGGCTGCCGTGGCCAAGGAGCTGCTCGACAAAAGAGGGTCCAAGTATTCCTCGCGCCCAAGTATGCCCATGGCATTTGACGCCACGTCAAACCAGAACAGGGAAATATTCATGCCCTATGGGGAACGCTGGAGGGTCTTGCGCAAGCTCAGTCATGCCGCACTGAACTTTACCACGGCAGCCACGTACAAGCCCATTCAAGATTTTGAGTCGAAGCAGGTTCTTTATGAGTTCTTACATGCCAAAGACGACACGGCATTTTACGACATCAACAGGAGGTACTCCTCCAGCGTCATCATGACCGTGACGTATGGCCATCGCGTACCGGACTGGAATGATCCATACATCAAGAAAATCTACGAGGTGTTGGAGCATTTCACACTGATGTCAGAGCCAGGCGCTTGGTTGGTAGATGCATTCCCATCACTCGCCAAGCTTCCGTCCTGGATGGTGCAGAACTGGTGGAAGATTGGTCGCGAGTGGTTCGCGTACGACCGCGAAGTCTATCTAAAGTTCTACTTGGACCTGGTGAAGCAAATCAAGGAGGGGATTGCTCCGGATTGTTTCATTCGAGACTTTTATGAAGGCGGGCTTGAGAAGAGCGGTATCAGCGACGAACAGGCCGCCTATGCTGCCGGAGGAATGGTTGAGGCTGGAAGTGAATCAACTTCAACTGTAATCAACGCCTGGATCTTGGCCTGCCAAATACACCCTGAGGTTGTCGCTGCAGCACAGGAGGAGCTAGATCGAGTCGTGGGTAGCGATCGCATGCCATCTTTTGAGGATGAAGATCAGTTGGTTTATGTTCGATCCATGGTCAAAGAAACATTACGTTGGTGGCCAGTCACCAAGGTGGGGATGAACCATGCCACAACAGAGGATGATTGGTACAACGGTTACTTTATTCCGAAGGGAAGTGTGGTCATGCTCAACTGGTGGTAAGTCGAAAATTGTTTAAATAGATACAAGTGGCATGACAGTTGATCACAATCTAGGGCCATCCACTTTGACGAAGACCGATGGGACAATCCTTTGAACTATGACCCGCGACGATATTTAAACGACAACCACACAACAGCAGAGTCCGTGAATCTGTCTGATGCGAATGAAAGAGACCACTTCGCCTATGGTGCCGGTCGTCGAATTTGTAGCGGCATGCACTTGGCTCAAAACTCACTGTACATCAACATGGCAAGGACATTGTGGGCGTTCAACATAAAGCGCGCCAAAACACCGGATGGAAAGGAGATTGACCCAGTTCTGAAGACAGAGCCCGGCTTTCTTATGGTTCCAGCCCGGTTCCATGCGGTTCTGGAACCACGAAGCAAGAAGCACGCCGAGATTGTGGAGAGGGAATGGATCGAGACCAAAGACAGGGGAGTTTCGTTGAATCGAAAGAGGAACATTCGAAAAAGCAATTAGCTGCAAGGGGATTTTGCGATATAGCTTTTTTTCATGGGTCCTTGTGAGCTGAACCCAAGGTTTTAGTCAATATTCACTGGATTTCCCTCAATAACTCTTCTTGGTTTGCCTCAGTGAGATAGCAACCGCCAGACGCCTTGCGCCAGTTTTATTGCAACCAGTGAGAATTAAATTGCCTGGGACAGCACTTGCACATGCCCCAAGGTAAAATAGACTTTAAATAGGATCAGTAGTCATGTATCATGCAATTTTTGTTATGTTGGAAACCGAACGGTAATTCCAGTAATGCAACTTTGCGAATATGAGTTGGGCAAAGACGAAAAGACTCTTCCACATACGGCTCAAGTGCAGGTTGCCCATTCAGTCCAGTGCACGACAGAAACAGCCCTTTGAATAAAGTTAGCTCATCTCAACATCTCATTCTACATATTCGAGGTGCTAGTAAGGGTGATGACCATAGACGGTCTCGACAATCCGATACGCCTCCGAACGATGCTCCACGCCTTCTCCCCGCCAAGCCACATGCCCATCAGGCCTGACCAAAACAAATGGCTTCTCCCACACACTTGCAGCGTGATCTTCATCTTTGAGTGGGACGTAAGTAAGCGGCAGCCCAAGAATGCTAGCTGCTTCCAGAATCAAATTGCTCCGTTTGCTTTCAGTGTTTCCTTTGGTAAACTCGACCAACGAGTAACCTGGCCCGAGTCGGTCAAATATCGGAGACTTGTCTTTCAAGAAGACATGAGGAGCACGGCTTCCTGGCCAAGTGGTTGGCAGATAGGTGTGAGGATCCCATTTAGGTTCGGATTCGGATTCATCAACGATACAAATGGACGACTTGTATCTGTATCCCATCTCGATTCCCAGGTCAGTATTCTCGCCATCATTCTTATCATAGTGGAATCTAATCGCATGTCGGACCTTGAGGCCCGTCTCTGAGTTGGCATCGATATCGAACGGGTTCTCACCCATCAGTTCGACGGCGGCGAGATGCACGCCCATGTGCACGCCAGACCTCTTCACGTTTTGCATGGCGATGGGTTTCCGTTCATCCTCGTATGACTGCAGCAGACCTTTATCGCCGTGACCTTTGATCACAGCCGCGAGCTTCCATGCAATGTCGAAAGCATCGCCCATACCGGTATTCATTCCATAGCCGCCAGTAGGAATGTTGGTGTGCGCTGAATCTCCTGCAAAGAAGAGGCGAAGATTGGGGCCAGACAGCTTCTTGGCGATTGTAATACTGGGTCTGAAGGTCGATCTGTTAAGAATCTTGTCAATCTTGATCTTGTACGGCTCGTAGAGGCCTCCAAGCACGGTGTAAATAGCTTCCTCAGAACTAATTGTGGGTTCACCCAAATCAGGCTCGAAGGGAAAATGAACGGTAAATATCTCCTAAATGCGCGCGGAGTTAGCACCTTATCTAGCTTGTTTGAGCATCTGACAAACCTTCTCATCTTGCGATATGACGGCACCACCAAACTGTCGCTCCTTCAGCATAAATAGATGCCAAAAGCGACCTTGTTTATGCAACTTGGCAAGATCAGTAGACCTGAAGTGAATCAACAGGAAGGACATCGGGCTGTACATTATTCAGCTTGTCACGTCAAGAAATTGCGTCATGTAGACTTACATTGGGTCTCCCTCCATGGGTACTCCCAGGCAAGCTCTACACTTGCTTGACGCTCCATCGCATGCAACAGCGTACTTGGCTTCGCATACAAGCTCTCTACCACCGGCCTGGTCAACAACGCGCGCTTCGACACCTGTCGGAGTCTCTTGGATGGATTCGAGTTTAGTACCATAACGAAGATCAATCATTGGGTTGTCGTTACAGAAATCTCTCATCAATGTTTCGAATATCTGCTGTGAGATTCGCTGGTATGGCTCCAACGGTTGGGTTCCATCATTGGTGTTCTCAATGATTTTTCTATATTCATCCACTGACGGATGGTTCCACTGAGCCACGGGACCTTTCTAGCTTAATCCTGTAGAGATGGACACCGTGTATGGGTATTCGCTTGGTACACCTAAATGGTTTATTAGTCGTCGGCACAAGCAATCGAGGGCATACGCTATTGCCCATTGCGCTATCAAGCGAGTTGCATTCGCGGGAATTTGGATAACATCACCTGATTTTCATATCCATATCAGCGGTGTGGCAACATTCATCTATCAATTAACCTTACCGTGAGCCTTTGTGGCATCAGGAAAGGCCTCAAATATTTGCACACTTGCTCCTCTGGATGCAAGTTCGATACTAGCCGCAAGACCACCAAAGCCAGCTCCTATTATGATGACCTTGAGACCCTGCAGCGAAAGCTTACTGTCTGACATGTTGTGATTGTCGTTTTCGGATTGTTGACAAATTTGGGCCTACTGCAATGCGATGCAGAGCCTGATTAATTCCTGCTATCGACTTATTGATTCCAGAAGCCAAGGCCATGATTGAACAGATACCATATAGTCTACTGCCCATTGGATCCTGATGACATTCACAACATTACATCGGCTCAGTCCGGGACGAAAGATCCGAGACAAATGCCTACCGGAGTAGCGGATGCGGATCATGGCAGAAACCAATGCATGCAGGTCACCAAATACCAAATATCCGCATTGGGACTTCGATTAAAAATAACTTGTCCCTAGGTATATGTTTCTTCCATTCCCTGCCATCCATATCCACCCAGATCTCATACTCAGCCACCACACTCTGATCAGATGCAACGCAGTATGAGTCTCATCACACGGGACAGCGGAAATCCGGCGCCCGGAACTGTTAACTCCGGGCTCCGGATGTAATTACCGTGATTATTAGTAGTCAACCTGGGATGAAACGAGTTGAACTCATTTGCGGGGGCGATGATTAGCGCCCGGATTGTCCGGGGAAGCATGCATGCTGCCACACTTCCCCGCATCTCGGGGAATATCTCAGCCCGCCCAGACAAGCAACTTGGATGAATTCTCAATAGAAGGAGTATTTTTGGTCAAGACCACCATCCCTCTTTCACCTTTCACTCCCGTATAGCTAGTTCATGGGTGGTGGGACATTCCACACTTCTCTAAGGTTGTGGGAAAGGTTGCGAGCGGCACCACCCTTCATGGGAACATAACTGGCACGATACAATTAGAAACCAAGATAACGCTCTCATCCCGAGGTTCACATTCCTGCATGCTTTGTGATCTATAATATCATCATGTAGTAAAATTAATGCCACCTCAAAGTAGAACGCTGACATGGGGAGATGAAATAGCACGCTGCCAGTGGCGTGTACTAAGCTATCTATCCCTGGCTAAATTAGTGCAAGGATGTTCGGGATTTGCCCAAACACCGAGTTATTGGCACACGTATGCAAGAATCAGGACTTTGCGGCTGTCTGCACGTGTGACAGGCAATCAGCTAAGCAGGACCCCTCAGTTGCTGGCAGAAAACATGCTTGATTAACTGCCCTCATCTACCCCGAGAAAGTTTTACAGTCAATCAGCACTCAATCAGCACTTTGATAAAAATGCCACCACAGCGTGAATCTTCAAAATGTTCGCTAGCGTGCGAGTACTGCAGAGTAAAAAAAGCAAAATGTGCGTAGAACTACTTCGACACAGGCTTGGCAATTGACAATTATCGTTTGCAGGTAGTGGAATCCATCCTTGCGGGAATTGCACAGTAAGTGGACCCAATCTGATGGATGAGCTCCGCGGCCTGACTTATACACAGGATCATAATGAGCTCTGCATCTTCCCAGAGAGGCGCAGAAGAAACAAGAAGCGCAAGGAGAGAGAGCAGGAAATGGAAGACCGACTCGCGCGCATGGAGGTCCTATTACGCGCTGCAACCCAGTCAAATTTGAGTGACAGTCGCTCCATCGGTCTTACTGAAGGCATGTCGGTTGCATCCCCGGGGCAGCCTGCCAAAAGCCCGCTCCAGGAACTTGACATCATTCAGGTGGAAGCTCCAGAGGTCATCATCAGCCCATCAACGTCTCTCCAGGAAGGAGATTTGCATGCCATCATTCCCTCACCAAGTGCAGACATGGGTCTGGTATTTCCAACAGCCCAGTTCAGCCCTGTTGTAGAATCACAATCTAAGACTACGGAGACTTCCATCAACGTTTGTAATATTCCAGACATGAACGCTTTGGGTCCACAAGAGCCCGTTAGTCTTCCTGTCTCTCCGCCCATTTCGGCTGCGCCAGATGACACTGCGCCAGACACTGCTGATCAGGTATGGACCAAGGCCCATCAAAAATTGCAAATTCTGTGCCATGGCTAATTCAATGCAGGATAATTCTAATCAACAAGGTATACACAGGCTCAAATTTTGATACATTTAGCCATCTAACTGGTCGTAGAATGCGCCTCCTATCTCTCCATCTGTACACTGCCTGCTGTCGAATGGATATCTCGCCAAGTTGGCAGGGCCGACTTTTTGGCAAGTGCCAGACGCTTAGCGAAGAAGGTCATGCGAGGTGAACGGCTCACACGAGGTCTGAATCCAGTGAGGGCTCCTGAGCCAGACATGGAAACAGCTTTAGAATGGACAAAAGGTGCGTCCAGCTCATGGCCAGATAATTCCAGAAATCTAACCGCCATGTTCAGCCTATTTCGTAAAATGTATAGACTCGATATTTGAGATAGTGGAAAGGAGCGAGTTCGAACAGCACCTGCAGCAGTATTTCAGAGGGGACCTGAGGGCAACCGAAAGCAAGCCGTGGTACGCATTACGAAACACAATCTACGCGTCTGGGTATCGCCACACGCTGTCTCAGACATCAAGCCCTGCCGGATTTGCTGAGTCAAGAGCTCAATCTTGGAAATATTTTGAAAATGCTCTTTCCGTGCACACCGACCTTCTATACCTTCACACAGACCTGGTTTCAATACAGGCTTTGGCCATCATGGTTGGTGGGCTCCAAACCAGCCTTAGAATCATGCTGATGAGAATAGGCATTCCATGCCGAGGTGCTTGGAACACCTGCATTGGAATACATGCTCGTTTCCGGCGCAACCATGCTTTCACAGTCCAAGGGCTTACACTTGATGACGAATCTACCAAATCAGGCCCCAAGCCGAGAGTTACGGTCGAGGCAGCGGCTGTGGTGGACAATATATTGCTACGAGAAGCATTTAGCCTATCGAACCGGTAGGCCATCAGTAATAATCCCACGACCACTCTTGACTATCTGATCTAATTTCCGTGCAGGCGATTGATGATGACTACGTCAGCTGCCCCATCCCCACTTCACTAAATGGGAGATCAGCCGCCTCGTTGGAATTCGTCACCAAAACCATTTCCCACTCCCAGATTTCCTCTGCCGTTTCAAAACAACTTAATAGCCCAAAGGCAATGACAAGCCCTCCTGAGGTCATTCTAGCTCAAGTTCGGGACCTGAGTAATCGACTTCAGCAATGGCGAGAGACCATGGATCCGGTATTCTGGGTGCAGGCGCCGTTCAAGAATCATAGCCTTCCACAGCACACGCAGACATCCCATCTGCTCTATCTGCATTTCTGCCATTACAGCCTTGTTATCTCTATTCACGGTGTTTTCTGTTATCCTTGGAACAGGCCAGATATACAGGCAAGCACAAATGCGGAGATGCGGGCTCAAATCGAGAAAAGCACAGAGGAGGTTGCCGAGGCGTCGAGGCAAATCATTCTGGCTATTCAGCAAATCGAAATAACCGCGGCTCTACCTGTTTGGTTTGTTCATCCTACTCGTAAATATGTGGCGTTCTAATCAAGTCTTGGTTCAGGTTGTCCTTTTATTTCCCGCTTGTTGGTCTCATCAATCTATTTTTCTGCCTGTTGAAGAGTCCTCTCGCCCCATCAGTTCCTTCGGATCTATCTCTCATGGATACCGTTGTCGGACATTTCGGATACCTTGAGTTTATTTCTTCATCCGAACTAGAGTTCCCTTTCCCAAGGGAGATTGTGTCGTATGCAAGAAAATTTGTTCAAAACGCCCGAAAGCAAAAGCCAGGTGAACCACACGCCATGCGACATTGGCAAGCTCCAGAGCTCATTCCCGGAGCAGCTCACTCGCTCGCAGACCCAGAGGCTGGTTACCCCGCTACCATTTCAGTACGAAGCTCACTGTTTTTTGCGTTAGATTTCAGCTTTTGACGTCATGCTGAGATTGGAGGATTGGTGCACGTTCTTACCTTCATTCCCTCAGATCGGACCAGTTTCGCTGGATGAAATGCTGGAGGCTCCGGATCGACAGGACTTTAATGAAACCACCCAGATGCCTTCAGAGGTGCCGTAGTAATATTATTGATACGAAATATACCCAAAAGGCTATATCCAAATTCAACTATCCTTGCGACTGCTTTTGAATGCGCGTCCAAAGACTTTTTATTCTTATGTCAGCCTACCTCCAATTCTTAAGCCAGCTTATCTGAGTGACATGTGGCCCCCGGAAGACGAGACATGGGTTTCCTCGGAGATGACGGAACGCCTTCCGGACCCACACTGTATCCACGGAAGGTGATGGTACTTATATTGAGAGCATCTCTGAATCAAGTGGTCTGCAATTGCATTATTCTTCACTTCAACCACAATGAAGCCTGCATTTAAAAAGCTCGTCCGATTTGAGGACGCTTCCGGTCGCGTCTTGTTTGGAGAAGCCGAGGGAGTCAGCGATTTAGTTGGATCCGAGGTCCCCGTTTACACTGGGGAAACCCCTTGGACCCTGCAGCAAACAGCTGAAGTTGCCAAGATCTCAAAGGAATGCCATGTTGCTTAGGGGTGAGCTTCAGACGCTAACCTTTCATTATGTTCTTTCTCCGATTGCCCATACACCGTTTATCTACGGAATTGGACTTAACTACAAGACGCATATCGCAGAGGTCGGCTGGCCAACTCCTCAATACCCTGCCGTCTTCACTAAACCGCCAAGCGCCTTAAATGGTCCCTATTCGGACATTATAGTTAACCCAGCATGCACTCAGATGGACTACGAAGGCGAGTTGGCTGTGATTGTGGGTCAGAATTGCAAGAATGTCTCGGATCCCGTTGCTGCCTTGGATTATGTCATTGGATACAGCGTGTCAAATGATGTGAGCAGTCGTTACTGGCAGCTACCCGCAATCAGCGGGCAACAGCATGGATATGCAAAGAGTTTCGACGGGTTTGCGCCTATTGGGCCAGTCATCGCATCGCCTGATGCGGCAGGAGATATTGATCGTCTTACGCTCACTACTAAGGTGAATGGGGAACAGCGACAAAGCGCACAACTGGACGACCTCCTCTTTAGCGTGGGAGATCTCATTGTTCATCTCACTCGAGGTACTACCGTCAAAGCCGGAACCATCATACTGACAGGAACACCTGGAGGAGTTGCCGCATTCATGAAACCACCCGCGTGGCTCAAAAGTGGAGATGAAGTGGAGGTAGCCGTCTCAAACATCGGGGCAATTAAAAACCGACTCGTCTTTGAAGAGTAGATTAACCTTGCCATAAATAGATGCTAACTTCGAAATTTCACTACTAAGGACATGTTTCAGTCCAAGGGTCATTCTTGACTTGCTCAATTTATATTTATTCAACGGCTACCAGCCCAACTCAGTCTCTGACGGGCACAGTACTCTGAACATGCTTTTTACATTAATGTGCCTTCCTAACTTACGTCACCGATTCAAGCCTCTTTCAGACTAACCTCGTGGATAACTCTGTTGAATCGTTCTCGCTTCGGAACAGTTCAAATTATTGATTTGTTTAGGTTCATGGAGCTTGGCTCGGCTACTACTCAACCGCCCCCGGGTACATGTAGCTTGGCATGTCGGCATAAGAGTCTCCGATTATTCCGAGCCAGTTGAGAGGAAGATGGTAAAGGAACAAAACGGAGGCCACGCAGAATCCGATGACGGCAAATGTTCTCACGGCATTCTGGAGCCGCGGGTGCCAGTTTTCGTAGCCGGCCTCGACAGGCGATCGCCCGGTTTCGTAGGCCTTCATTCTCATGATGGTGAAGATGCATCCGAGGCTGGCCACGAAGATTGACTCATAGATGGGAAACTGGTAGACCTTGCCGGCGAAGAGCGTCAGTGGCCCATATGTTTTGGCGTAACCGTATCCTTGGGTGATTCTAATAGCCAGGTTCTCGATGATGAAATCAAGCACAAACTCAATACCCCAAACCATGGTGTAAATGCCCGCGTCTGTGAACTGTGGGAATCTGTTCCTCAGACGTATCGCCATCTTGCTGCCGATGATTCCAAAGCCGGCACAAAAGTTAACATACATTGGAGGGCCCCACAACAAGCTTTTAGCATAGTGGGTTACTGCCTTGTGGTTGTGGAACGGCAAGAACTTGGCCCATACGCCCATGTTGATGCTGTTGGAGTTCCACATAAATATGTATTGCTGGCAATTGAGGAAGCCATCCGCGCACAGCGCAACGAGGCCGCCTATAACATGTCTTCCATCCAGTGTAAACTTGGGTTGCTCCCCTGATGGCTTGAAGTGCCGGAGATACGGAAAGGCCGGCACCAGTAGGCAAAACCAAACATGAACCAGGAGAACGCCGACGCTGAGGGCCTCGAATATTCTAAGGCACACCAGCCTCCAGGGTTCTATAACGTCAGGTCCTAATATTGGCGCTGCTTTGAATTCCGTCGGCGAAGCGAACCAGCGAATCAAGGCCTGAATCCACATGATAGTGAAGCCCAGGCCAAATGTGGCCATAGCCGAGGCCATGCCTTCCCGAGATTTCCAGCCATGTTTGAAGTCTTCATCGCGTTCAATCAACGGAGTGTTCTCGTCGAGCCCGTTTTCGCAATCATTTGGTAGGCGGCGGAAGGTGTTGGACATTTTGCCGATCTCTAGTGTAAAATTCCTTGTGGATTAATCAAGTAAAATTAAAATTGAGTGGTTGCAAATAACATCAACGCTGGTTCAATTCTCATCCAGTAGCTTTTTATTCACAATCCGCTTCAGAGTAAATCTCGGACCGGTCTTCTGTAACGTTGTGCAAGTGCCGCGGTAGCAATGTTCCCAGAGCCCCGGATGATGGCCGTTATCAATCCATTCAGCCGGAAATTCCTTGCTTGTCAGCAATATAACTGTTGCTCTTTTGATGGGGGGGCTGAAACCCGATGCTGCCATATGTGTGATCAATAATTCCCGAAGCAGAATCTCGGCTCCGAAATCCCAATCTTACAGATTTGCCACCCCGATTCCCGACTGGAATGACTGACAAACACTGTGTGATGCAAATGTGTGAAACCAAGTGAAGAAACCATCGATTAACTTTTCTGGATGCCTAACGCCAATTTAACTGCCGAACCGAACCAAACCAAACCGAACCCTCCAAACAGTTACCCCTCTGACCCCCTCATGTCCCCACTCCTCTGACCTCCACCCCTTTGACCTCCACATATCACCTCCTCTGACCTCCTCCTCCTACTGCTGCCGCCTCTCGATAACTAAGAGTTGGCCTCAACCCCCCTCTTTATTACTAAGAGCTAGTAAAGCTATAGCTATATATTAGGCCCCTATAGTACTTAAAGGAACTATATTTCTCTTAATATAGGTATTTTATCTATAAGTAAATTATTTTAAAGTACTTTTAATATTATTTTTTTATTATTAATAAAATCTTTTTTTATAATAAATCTCTAAGTAAGATTACTTAATATTTTAGTATATTAAGATTTATAATACTATAATTCTATTAATATTATTAGTAGGTATATAGGATATAATAGATTATAGTTTTAATAGGGTTTAAGATCTTAGTATAACTAAGATTAATATTAGCTAGTAGATAATTAGTTTAAGCTTATATTTTATAGTTTAGTATCTATTATAGTCTAAAGTATAAGAATATAATATTTTATCTTTTTTATTTATTATTAAAAGGATT